>JAQGAF010001428.1:0-31112 GCA_034687865.1 Kryphioiulus occultus
TTGCTCCCATTCATCAGCAATGCTAAAATAGATTGGCGTCACGTTCACGTTTAACGTGGAGCTGAAACTCTCTATTGGCGCCCGCAGGACCTATACGTATATATAAATATGTATCCATATTTTTGCCCATACCTCCCATGATTTAGATGGGGGTAGCTCGATTGTCAGCTAACAGTCGTAGCACATGTAATCAGTGGTAACCTGCAAACATATCGATTTGTTAGAAACCAACAAACTAACAAACGTGTGCGACGGCACTTTATAGTGTGCAGTATGTAAATTTAGCATCGACTGACAAAGGTTAGCAACTCTAATATGATAAGTAATATCTACTATTTTGGAATGCGGTGCTTTGAGTTTGACTGTATCTAGGCCAGATCGCAGGTATTTTCGGTTATCTGTGTTATGCGTAAGAACACACATGGTTCTTAGTGTTTTCACTCCGATTTAATTGAAAAAAGATAAAAAATTAAGAATGCCCCATATCTCCCCCTTGGATCTCGGCTCGCTTTAAACGGTTCTCGCGAGTACAGGAATCAACGTAACAAATATCAACTTGGTGAAAAAATGCCCTCGGAACGCACTGGCAACAACAGTTAACGTCTAATTTGAGTGAACTCATTATTTCACGTTGGCAGTAATCTGTTTTTTTTTTCATGTCCCAAAATATGACTCCCATATGATGGCTGGTAACGCATTGCGTGAACGTATATTGTAGGTGCACACCACGCCACACGCGCCAGCGACCTCCTGCGGCGACGGACTTCATTTAATAATAAATGACCGCTATGCCCACCCGCGCGATACCCCATTTACGGCTTAAGGCATTAATGCTACTATTAGAACAGGCCCTGGGCATTCGGTTGCTCAAGCAGGGTGCAATTTCATAAGGAGTGGCCCACGGTCGAGCTGATATCGCTTTAGGAGCGCCGCCTGCTGGGCCGGTTAGGTCCCCCGGGCCAAGGATGTTGCCATAGGAAATGCGAAATTTTGTTTGCTCAAGCAGTTGAAGTTATCGAACGCGCGGGAAGGATGCGTGACGCCTGTAGCAACAACGGTTTCGCGTAAATGGGAGACGCCATATTTGGTGGCGTTTTGGTTTTTGACACGTTTTCAAGCACCGTATAGCAGATATTCGGTTTTAGGAAATGGATGTACATGTAAAATTAGAGATGACTTTGACACCAATCGCGCAATTTGGAAACGCCTTCACGAAATGAATTCGGAAAGTGTGCTGACCATCTGTGGGGACGTTCAAGTATTATGTCATCAAGAAATGGCAATTTTAAAATTCCCTCTCTCTCACTTGATATCACAATACTTGAACTTCTTCTTTTTTGAATATGCTCCAGGGGCTTGGGTTTGACGATAACATCCAAACACGACCGCCGGCTTTAGCACTTATCACATTTTTCACATTAAATATAGTGAACTTATCAGTATACATGTACATGTAGAACACGAACCTCTTAAACCGAGGGGCTTCCCCTAACAGCAAGTAAGCTTAACTGTCCAGCTTGCAAACTGTATATTTTTCCTAACCTTACCTAACCTTCATGTATAACCAATAGGCATAGGCTAGGTTAGGTGCTGTTTTATTATGTTACATTGGCAAGTTATCCCGCAAAGCCTATGAGCTATTAGGAGAAGCCCACCTTTGCGATGTGTGCATGTATCCTACCATACCTTCCTAGATATATTATACAGGCCTGACAAGTTGACACGTGCTTTTCCATATTAATAAAACGCTTTATATGAGGTCGCTTTATAGTTCAACCAATCTAGAGCATACTGTACCATAGCTGACTAATTTGTATTTGTGAATTGGCGGGAAATTCATTCTGAACTCAAATTGTGACGCGACATTGTTCATAGGATGACGCAAGAAATCTGATTGGACAACGCAACATATGACAAATTCTCTATTGATGCTCTCTCACCTGCTTATGTCTGTTATATCTAGGAGGCTATGATCCTACGAATACCCACGAACAATTGGACGTAGCCAAAATTTAAGATATGGCCAAACAGGTGTTGAATCCCCTAATGGCGGCCATATTGGATTATTTATAGAGGCATAAAAACGACAAACATTTTATCTTGTCCCAATTTTTTCCATTCCTGACGTTACAGCAAACCGAAAGTCATCTGTCGCAGATCAAGTTGAGACCTTTTTATATGGCGAAATATGCCGGACATAAAAATGGTCTCACATTGAGCTCTTCGGGTTCAGCCTCTACTGATGACCGGTCACCGGTGGGTTGGTGCAGGTGCTGACCAGCGGTCGCAGGGCGCATGCGCGCTGCCATTGTTCTCGGGTGCTGAGATCAGCGAGCTAATATTGGAGTTTTTGGAACTCCACCCAGGCTCCGGTCTCTGGGTGCTCCTAATAGACCTCGGCTCTGCCACGCACACACACTCAAGGGCGTGGTCGTGCCATCCAGACCGCCAGCGCCACCCCCGGGCAGCGGTAGGGATATTCTTTTGTTTTTATCCCCTTGCCCGTTGTTTTCGGACGGTCACCCCACTGATTTAAAAAAACAGACTGACCGTGGGTGCGTATGGATCCGTCGTGCAAATTGGCGTGTCAATCGCATCCCTTCGTAGTGAGGGTCACAAAAAATACAACGTCACCCCAACCCCTTTTGCCGCCCCCCTTGGAGCAACCACCCCTGGAACTGCATGGGGAGCACGCGAACGCGACTAACTGACCGCCACGCAATTTTGACTCTCCACTGGCGATCTGCTGGTCAGTCGATATTCGCCGAGTGCGTGTCGATCACCTGGTTCGCGTGCATACTGGACGCGGGTCAGACGAAAAATGACCATCAACGTCTCGTTTAACCGATTCGCAGAATTCGATAATGTGGCAGTTCGGTTTAAAACCAAGACGGAAACATAAATACAGTAGAACCTCTGTAAGTTGACCACCCAAGGGACTGTAGCAAACTGGCCCACATAGGGAACAAGGCTTGTACTGACACAAGATTGTAGTTCGGTGAAATTTTCGATGAAAAGGGAATTTTTCCCTATTAACTGCCAAGCCTCCTTTACTCTATGAGAGTCCAAAATGAACTCTTCTACCTCTACAAAGACAGTTATTGTTCAGGGGTGAACAGTATAAGTTTTGCAAGCAGTCGATAAATTTAACTATCCATGACTTTACATGTTGAGGCCATGCTGGTCAACTTACAGAGAGTAACTATTGTGTCATAGTCCGAGTGGTCAACATACAACATACAGGGGTGGTCAACTTGTAGAGGTTGTCTTCCATTGAGTTTATGTTGTAACTATCCGGTCGGTTAAAATGTGGTCAACGTGGGGAGGTGGTCAATTTTGGAGGTTCTACTGTATGGCATGCTTGTGAAGTTGAGCAATTTTTCAGAATTAAGGTAATAACACGAGGCCCTTAATTCCCTGCCTAAATTAATGTTTGATGCCGAAAAAAAGCGAACATTGATGAAATTAGTTTTCGATTTATTTTTTTGGTGGTTTTGTGCCTTTCAAGTCTGCGCAGATGTGGGAATGCAGTAAAATTGGAATAAAATTATTGAAGCGAAATTTACGTTGTTGTAGTGACACGGGGTTCACCTCATTATTAATTCATTAAATAACTGTGTTCTACAATATATGAATTGTATAAACCCATTACATAATTCAGGCTAGTTTATACATCAGTTTTTGAAGATGTACAGATATTGCCTTTCGCATTTCCGTAAGCTAGGATGGATGAATCTCCAAGCCGCCATCATGAATTTTAACATTCAGAGGGAAATTGCAAGAAACCTAAAACAGAGAGATAATTTAATAGTGAACAAGTTGGAAAACTTGTGAACCCAAGCATGCGTTCTGCAAGGAATAAAAACGGCACAAGACAACAAACGTGCATGACATTTCTTCATTCAGAAATTTTTGTGTGTAAAAAAACGGCAATCCAGGTATACTGTAGGGTGGAACTATAAACTACACTGTATTTACTCAATACCAGAAGCTCATTTATTCGTCTGATTCCACTTTTAATGTGTCGCTAAAATTTATATGCGATCAAATTAGCTCCGTTAAAAAAATCTGGTGGTGCTCCCATTTTTGCTATTTTTATTTAAATTTCCAGAGTTTTCCAAGTACATGTATACGGTATCCCTTGATAATCAGAATCCGCGTCGCGTTACCTTCATTTTAAGATACAGTAGATTATATGTCCGGTCCATTTTCACAGTTAACATGCATGAGAGTAAGTAGTGTATGTGCACATTTGCGACATTCTCTGTGTGTATGCAGCACTGCATTACAAGGATGCGTGGCAGGAAAGCTCGCTACTTCTTATTGGATAACTTATTTCACGTCATACACCATTAATACAATTGTAGTTACGTTATGCAAAAATTAATAAAACGGACGTTTAGTTTCTGCATGAATATTATGGCGTGAAAGCAAACCTCAGAACTATCATGGTATTCATGAATGAACAGCGAGCTTTCCCGCCACTCAGGGTTTCATACCGGCATAACAATTTGACAATTGCAACTTTGCAAGTTTCTAACACTAACGATACTATGCTATACAACTTTCTAATTGAACTTTTTGTCCTATCTTTAGCAGGTAATATTTTATATTCGCTCGCACCAAGAACGTGACGTGCAATGTCACACACGTTGTTTCCTGGATTCCCGACGTCACTCTGATGTTCAGATTTTACCTACTGTAGTTGTTGCCAATTTGAAAATATTCAAGAGGCCCAGAATACTGTATTCCTCATCATGTACGACGTTATACGATATCCATGAAGTAGCAAAAGTATTTACATGTATATCGCTATAGACCATTACAAAAACGTCATTGCGGTAGTTATTCTTTGGCTGATTTGCATATGACCTTGCATGTGATTATTAGATATTGATAAAGAAAAACGGAAAAAAAAGTTTGAAAAACAGTTCCAAATCTATAAAAGGATGTATATTTAATTGCCACTAATTTAATTATTAATTTTATTTGATTTTTATTTGTAATATTTAATTTTTATATTTATTTGAATTTAAATACTCGCCTAATGCAAATTTCATAGTTTTAAAAAAAGTTCATTAATATAGTCCGTCATAATAAGAATAGAATTGGTAAACTGGAGCTTGAGACGGATAACTGTTGTAATGGCGGCAAATATCACGTGACTCATTTCCTGTTGTAACGGTCTATTCAGTATGCATATTCACAAATTCATGTACAGTGTAATGTTTCATTTGTAGGGTTCTGCTCGACGGTATGGGAGATTCCCTTCCATACTTCCGAATCCTCCGGGTTCGACCCCACGCAGGGGCGTTGGGGACGGTGTCGACCGCCAGGAAATGCGTTTTATTTCATTTTTCCCCGACTGGAATGACGGTCATTACAGCGGTGGTTTTAACGCGGACTCGGCTCTTACCTGTAATTAAGCCAGAAATCATTTTGGTGCGCGCGCATAGATTGCTATTGGTCGTCATGCCGAACAATAGCCGCATGTCCATTGCCATATTTATTTTTAGTATCAGTTCGGTGCTAATAAACGCCTGGAAGATCCTCGCGACGCTCCTGCAAATGGCCGCGGTGATTCGTTGCCGTGATTACCCCCGCTGATTACTCGTAATTACGGCCGAGACTATGAACTCTCTTCGATTGTAATTATTGCGATTAGTGCGCCAACGCCAGGCGAGGCTCGCTGCCTTCGCCAACATTAAATCAGCATCTCATTAGTTCGAGTACAACGAACAATAGTCGCCATTCCACCTCTGGAAAAAGCCATGCCACGGAATACGGGGTGTCCAGTTGGTCACTGAAGCCTAGTACACACCTGAAGCCTATAGCACACATCTAAAAACATTTTGCGAAAACATGTTTCTCGAGAAACATGACTCAGCGAAAATATTTTCAGGAACGAGTTTGTAGAAACATGCATGTTTCCACATAGTGTCCACACTCCAAACCATCATCTGCAAGCAAACAAAATGTTTGCGGAAACAGCCTTTTTCCGCAAACATGTTTCCACAAATTTGTTTTCACGTGCTAGACATTTGGAAACATTTGGAAGAAACATGTTCTTTAAACCGTGTTTCCGGGAAATGTTTGCCAGGTGTGGATAAGGCTTAAAAACCTTTTTCGAAAACATGTTTCTTGAGAAAAACATGACTCGGCGAAAATATCTTCAAGATACATGTATCGTCCACATTACTAGCAAACAAAGGAAATGTTTGCAGAAACAGACATGTTGCCACAAATTTGTTTCAAGTGCTAGAAATGTGGAAACATTTTGAGGAAACATGTTCCGCAAACCTTGTTTCCAGGAAATGTTTGCCAGGTGTGGACAAGGATTTATACTCCTCCGCTGCAACATCCAGTCAGGGTGTCTACCTGTCATGGAAGTCATTAAAGAAATGAAATTTACATCAGGGTCATGGAAAAGTAATGAAATTTTCATCAGTGTCATGGAAAAGTCATGCAATTTACAACAGTGTCATTTAATTTTTGTCTTTTTATTGATTCACAAAATACAAATCTAAGGTTAAATTCTTCATTTGTCACCAATTGACCAATAATCATGTCGCCACAGTGATAGATCATGTTTCTGATAATAGCTATTTAGTCGTGACATAAAACTTGAAGTTGAACGGCCCCACATTCTAATAAGCCTGTAAAAATGTTTGAAATCATAAAAAAGTCAAAGAAAAGTCATGGAAGAGCATTAAAAATGATCAAAATTCTGCTGTTTTGTCCAGTTTTTGCATACTTTTGAAGTTTTTTGTCACATTTTAACACTGCACTCGTTCCTCGTCAGTATCAACCTGAAGAACGCAGCATTAAGTTTATTGAGATACAAAAGAAACAAAACAACAAAATATGGACCAATGTTTTAAAACAGGGCCATCCTCCGCTACAGATTGTGATGATGACAGACAATAGATGTGACTTAGACAAACGTTAAATTGTTTCCATAGCCCCATATTCTTTGTATTGCTCGCCTTAGCTTTCAAACTACGCGATTAGCTCGAATGTGACATCAGGTATCCCCGTTTTGCTATTAACTTAATTATAGCCAAATTTTTGGGCTGTAAAACGAAACATTACCATAAATCAGAAAGGCCGTTATAGCCGAAAGCCGTATAACGAGCGGTCGTACGAGTGTATTGTTAAGAAATTTAATCAGATCATGAACCAACTAATGTCAACGTGATAACGTTGGTATGGTACGGTCAGTTAGCGCATGTTGCTAGATGTACTGTACACGTACTGTAATTAGGATTTCTGTGGACAGAAGACTGGTTCCATGTGTTGGTGCAGTCCGTGGTAATTGCAGTTTTCCGGTGTTGGGGAAAATTGTTTTCTAGGAAATAACCGGAAGGATATTTACGCCAAATTAGTTGATGAGGAAGTCGAAAAAGCAAGACTACGATTTTAAGAATTTCTCTTTGCCATATTTCCAGTCATTTCCAAAGCTCGATCGGGCATATCTTGCCGTCCCTTTTCTCTACCCTTATGCAATTCCCAGCAGACCAATTAACTGCAATTTGATTGGGGATGCGAAATCCCATTTATTTTATGGACCGCGGAAGGCTCGTGTGCAAATAGAAAATAGAATGCTGCAAAGATGGCGAGGTGGTACTTCCGGGTTTAACAGGTTTTCAATTGAACTTTCTTAGCCGACGATTTTTAGAAATCTATTTTCCGGTTATTGGGCGAAAAGGTTCGCGCCAATTCACTGACGTTTCAGTAGCAGCAAAATTGCAATTTGAGTTGTTTTTTCGGGCCATCGTGTCCCTTTCGCCATTTCCTGTCCATGTTTTATAAAAGCGCAATTATGCCACTTGACGAAGACCAGTTGCTTCAATTATGCAGTCTAGGCGACCTACATGGCAGAGTGACCGCAGACAAAAATAACCATTGTCATCTCTCGCAATGGAGAAATGCATGTATCTGCAATTATTAGAGATTTAGCTACATGTAAAACTAAACGAAACGTCATTTTGGTGACGTCAGGGTGAACAAGGCATGGTTGGGTGCCTTCATCCATATTGGCCATTTTGATCAAAGATGGCCGATTCGTACGCGAAAGTGGGCACGTACAAGGGCAGTACTTGAAAAACGATCGTTTAATTAATTTGCAAGTAAAGTGGCAGAAATATATTCTAAAAGGCTGTGAAAAGAAATTTTGCACTTTCGTTTCAGCAGTACTGGTGTCAAATGGCTGCAAATTGGAGTCAACATTGGCCTAATCGAAAAAGCAGCATCCTTTTTGTCGGTAGATGGCGCTAACACGATCTAAATGGCGTCACGTTCACGTTATACATGTACATGTATCTAAATCTCTATTAATGCGTGAAAAAATTCCTATTTTGATACTGTTTGTTAAAATGCTTGTTTTTTTCGACCGTGATATGCTTTAGGTGAGGATTCTGGCTTATCCTATTTTCCAGAATTGAGATTTTTTATGATGAGGTATATGAGGTATAGGAAAAAATTCCACGCCACCGTATACTGTAATTCTAAATTTGGCGTTTGCATATTTGAATGGGACAAAGAATGCGCACTTTATTCGGTGTGCACCTGACCACACGCTCGTGCCGAAGTGCATTGTGGGGTGCAATGACCCATCAGTAAACAAAGTCTGTATAGTTCGGATATCGGAAAGGGGGTGTTTGTTGAAAACTAAATTTGTCGAAAAAAAAATATGGACCAATGTATTCGAACGGTACAAATCCAACCATGTGACCAAGTATTTTCATTTTTTCCTGAAGGCCTGCATGCAAACAATGCAGTGTGAACTTTGGGAATAACAATAAAACTGGGAAGATTGGCAAAACGATGAAACGAACGCCAACAAGTAGCGCCACCCTCTCAGAGCTAACTACTAAGTACATGTATATAGTCTAGAGACGCCATTTTTGTCCAGTTATTAAGAGTAGATCGTTATTTTATAATATGATCAGTGCCTACAGCATATTGTGTGAGAAACATCGAAAAATATTGAACCTTCCTAAAACATGCTTTATAAAAATAGGATTTCAATCTAAATTCAACGTATCTGCTGGTATATGTTATTTGTATTTGCCGCCACGTACGGGCGTGTCATGACTTCAAAGCCATCGGCAAAGAATTCAAAACGATGAACATAAGCTTTTATTTTTCCTAACTTGTTCAATGTCTTCCATTCTTTTCAATAGACACATTGAAAAGAATTTGTGCATTCACAGCACAAATTTAATCTTATTACTCCGTCAATAAACGCACGCTCAATTAGGCCTGCAGTGATATCTTACCTGCATCTATAACGCTCTATACAGGGTGATCATTTAAAAAAATTCCTGTTTATTATAAAAACGCTGAGAGATAGAGAAATTGTATTTGGGGAAATGCTTGTCAACGTAGGGAGACCCATTTGTAAAATATTCGCAAATGGCAGTGACCCACCATTTAAAATAATTAAGTATGAGACGCAAACGAAATTGAAATTGGTACACCCAGTCAGTCGTTATGCTCAAAAATGTGTTTTTCATACTTTGTTTCATAATTCATTCATATACAAAAAGATAGAGTTTACATGATGAAACCTCTTGGAACCATTCACAGCATTATTAATCTAGATGAATATTTAACGTCAAAAATTTGTTCTTACAAATTTTTCGAACTTTGATAAAGTGAAAACTAAATTTTTCGTAAAGGGACAATGTGATTTGTGACATGCCGTGACTTTCGAACATTGGAAAGCTCTCTTTGATGTAAACAAAAGTAAAATCGGTTGACCAGTATCAAAGATGCGATAGAAAATGGTATCTACATTTTGCGCGGTATTAATTTGAATCGGGACCTAACCTAAAGATTTTACAGGAGAGGAAAGGTAACATGAATTCAATCTGTTTTTAAGCCTTCATAACTTAGCAACTAGACTTTATCATTGCTACACAAATACTGGCCTATACATGTACATTTTGAGCAACTCTGAATTCTCATCATGCAATGACAATCAGTTACATATTCTTCTTCTGTGGCTAACCAATTCTTTATGTACCTATCAACCGATTTTACGTTGTTTGCACCAAATGACTTGGCATTCTGAGGACTTTCCAATGATTGAAGTGCCACAAGTTCAAATGTCATTCATTGCAAAAGTCAATGATTATTCCGTAAATATTAAATGTGCCAATGGTGGCCATAGGGTTGTTTGAAGCGAATGTCCAAGATTGGCTTATCCTGATTAAGGCGCGATACATTCCAACTTGTTAGGTGAAATGAACTGGCCTAATTACCAAAAACTGTTGCAATCCCAGTTCTAATCCGGTCTCCGCTATACCCACAAGTTCACCACATCGCAATATCGATTCAACAGTTTGAACAGTACGTCGCGATGCCATCCCGTGGAATAACAAGTCCGTCGTGTTATTTGCAGTTGACCCCGGAAGAGCATATCCTGGAAGTTGTAGGAAACGTTGGCAGCATCCTCCGATCAAACATAGCAGCAGTAGCTGAACAAGAATAGCCAGTGGCTGGGCGCAGACCTCTCCCCCTCACGCGCCGAGTGCCTCACCTGACCAGCAGGGGGCTCCAGTGGGCGGCTGTCCATCAACGCACCTGTCAGAGTCAATGACTGCTAAAAGTCGCTGTAGCTGCTATGGGCTAACGCGGGGTTTACAAAACCCTTGTGATAAAAGCTGCTAAACAACGTTATGAATTATATACAGTAGAGCATATGTTTTAGTTTCTGGGAGGGGGAAGGCAATACAGGTGACCAAGGACAAATAAAGGACCGGCATTGTCAATGCCTATTAGGGACTTAGCGTTTTATTCGCCGTAAACTTTGGCCTACGAAAACTTGTTTACTTTACGTCATAGCCTTCATTTTTTCTGTTTTCGGCGAAAATTCCTTTCGGTCTACGAATAAATCGGTTTTATTCGTAGGCTAGGAATTCTCAAACGAAAACTCTATGATGCCAGATCAGCTAGGGATTAACTTCACTTTATCCCTATGCATTAGTGCCATCCTATGCCATCCTGTTTAGGGACATACTGTATCTACTGAAGAGGTGGTCACACTGATTCATTTCTCCTTCGTACGGAAAAAAACGCAACATACGAAACGAATAATGGTAAGTTTTCGGAATTTCCTTTTCGTGGTGCGTTTTCGGCGAATAAAACGCTAAGTCCATTGTTTCTTTGAAAACGAGGAGCTTTTCATTCCCGCTCAGTTATTGGAGTGTGTATACTATAATTTGCGAATTGACAATGACCTTAACATTTAACACATACTGTATCAAAATTAAGTATGCAGGCCTAATGAATTATCAAAATATGTAAGATCAAATTAAAACATGGGCCACTTAGTCTTCATCTAAAATACACAGTAAGTAATGGCCTGTACTGCTTGTTTGAGTTTTTAGTTGACAATCAAGTAAGTAGCCTGAGTTGGGAAATTACAATGGACGATAAAACGTGAACTTTTCATAGTAATAAATGTGATATTTTGTAGATTATGGCGCCCAGGACACAAAGCTTCAGTAGAACTGGAAATCGCAATAACCAGCTCAAAGATAACATACTGTAGTCAAACAGGAGAAGGAAGCCATGCAAGTTAACGAATTGGACATAATGGTAACTCTTCAACATGTCTTGTAAGGCTAGTTCTCATTTTCAAAATGCATGCTCCACTCAATTTACACTGTTACATTTTCTCTCATGTGCCTTGCATCTTCTCCTTAAGCTTGATGCATCTGTTTTATTGCTTGCAACAATGTCACTAACTTCGGGAACAGTAAAACAGTAGTGAAAACTGGGAAAGTCAAGTCTACAACGGAGTCTGCAACGAAAAGACCGAATTCAATTCGTCGTTCCCGATCTCCTGAAAACAATAAGCCAGAAATTTAAAAAAAAACTTTGGTCAACCAATTAAAAATATTTTACAAAAAGTTTACTTTATAACCTTGGGCATTTCAATCAGCAAACTACGAGTACATGTAATTTCTTCGATTCGCATAAAGCCAACATCGACGTACGACTGAATAATTTGCCTTGTTTTTGAACTTGCTATTTCAATCGAAAACAAAGATTAAAATGTTGCATATGTCCAAATCATTAAGAAACTTGGTGTCTAAGCGTCCTTAGCTTACAGTTACTGATATGTCCAAATCCTTAGGTAACTTGCATGGTGTCCTGAGCGTTATAACCTACAATGCGATATAATGCGCATTTTTAAGAGGCATGCTATTAACTCACTATTTGCATAAATTCCTAAATTGTATGCATGTGGATACTTTAATGTTGTTTGATCCTATATATTTTGATAATTTATAAAGCCTGAATACATGTAATTAATTTCGATCTAATGAGTATAATGTTGAGGTCATTGTCAATTCGTAAATTATACCCATTCCAGTAACTGAGCTGGAATGAAAAGCTCCTCGCTTTCAAACAAACAATTAACTTTTGAACGATGTACTAAATAAAATTTGAAAGTAAACCAATTCAAAGTTCTCAAACTTCTTCGCATATAAACGAGCTTGTAAATTTTAAAAAAATGTCAGACTTACACAGTGTTTTCAATTTGCTTGACCACCATGTTCATGAATGTGTTCAGCTTCATGAAAATGTCGCTAAAATGAAGCATATGAAAAGTGAGTTATAAAATGTCCACATTTTAATAGCCTTATTTCGATGAAGAACCATTGTCACATTAAGGTGATTTATGGAGAAGGAAAAAATACAAGGTGATAATGGGTGACTTCATAAATGAAATGGAAAATGAAAACGTGTGAAAAGAATGCACTAGTTTCAATCGCGGTCATTTTTGTACAAATAATAAAATAACAACGAAAATGCACATAAAATGCATCCCTGTACAGAAGAATATACACATACAGTACAACGTGTTAGTGATAAACGTGTCGTTTGAGCATCGATGACGTGATGGCAAAGAAAAAGTGCTAATTATGTCAATTACTATTATATTAAAGAAGAAAACACATGGTTATTAATTAACTACCTGTAGGTTTCATTTTCTGTTTGCTAAAGGCTCGTGCCCATTTGTAGTAGAAAGGTTCAGTGGATAAAACAAGTATTGGCTTTTGGTGTTTTTTAACAAAAAAGGGTCACATACGCAATTTAAAAGTTATACAAACAAATATCATTTAAATAGCAGCAAGTAAATAATCGTTTGTTTAAATTGACGTGGTTTAAAATAAACAGCAAAGAAGAGAAAATTTCATGTAAAAAACGACTGTCAGAACTACCAGAACATACAGTGTATGTGAATGTGCTCCGCCTTAAAATAAGTCTGTGTAAGGAAATTTGGGAAAAGGAGACATTGAAAGTCTACTCCATTGTATTTTTGCCATACCTTAACTTGGGTTGCCATTACTTTTTTGACATGAGATTTTCTCTTTTTTTGCTGTTTATTTTAAACCATGTCAATTTATACAAGCGGAACTGTCATGATTGGTTTATTTACTTGCTGCTATTTAAATTATATTTGTTTCTTTAACTTTTAAATTATTTTTGTGACACTAATTGCCAATAATTGGTTTAAGCACTATAATGACACTTCAAAGCACTTAGTCGCTTGACACATTTGTGGCCGAAACTTTTAAACGAAACCAAAGAGGTGGTAGAACTTGTCATGCCAATACTCTCATGGAATTGCATGCCCATACGGATTCGGCGTTGGAATTCCCTTTCGAAGGAATTCAAGAAATTTAATTTGACAATGATATCTTGGTGGTACCCACCGAATCTCAATTTGGGTTGATGGACTACACCCCCTACCACATGGTATTAAATTACTGAAAGTATAGGGTACTGAACTGAATTGAATTATGTATGTCTTGATTGAAGATTAAAAAAAACGAACAGAAATAAAGGACATATTAAACCTTCGATAAGCATCACTAACAAGTAAAAATTTTTGTAAGGGTTCCCACTCAAATTATCAAGTCGATTTCCCTGACATTAATGGTACATTCTTAATGCTCATGTGGGTACAGAAGCCATGCTTTCCTGCTTTTTTTTAATCAATCGTCGAGGTCGCACTAATCCTCTACTGCTGAAGTCCACTAGTAACATAGTAGTCCACTAGTGCATGCATTTGGCAAGTTGCACGTTTAGAAATAATTTTTGAGCATTAGGGTTGAATTCTGTTTAGATTTGCTAGCATGTGACTTGTCTGTCAGCCATGATAGCCTTGATCTTGAAATACCTGTATTACGTTTAGCTAAGATTAAAATTTCAGATGGTAAAAGTAGCGAATCAATGCTGAAACGCGTATGACCTTTTTCGTGGGATCTACAATTATCATTTCCTCATAAATTTGACAACTTATCACACCATGGTCATGTTGGACGTGGATTATTGCCGTAGGTAAATTCTGCATTTTCAAGGTCACGTCAATATTTGCCAAACGAAAACTGGTTTCTTTAATACGCTTAATCTTTTTTGACTGTTTTCGTTTCACTTTCCAATCCAGCCCTAACTTACTCCGTATTGTCGATTAGTATTTTTCCACAAAAAGTGTCACAAAAACAACTTGTGATATTGTGAAGAATTGGTTGACATTGTTAGCTCGTTTGATTTGCATGTCATTGTTGAAAACTGTCCAAATTGGTTAGGAAATGATGAAAGACTTCCTGTAACTACACGAACATGTACATGTATACGGATAAATTCATTGTTTTTATACTCTTGGTGACATGAAATACAATGATGTATGCCAAACTTTCATATTGCCAATACTTTTTTGAAATGAGATTTTCACTTTTTAACTGTTTATATTAAACCACGCCAATTTAAACAAACGAAACTGTCATGATTACTTTATTTACTAGCTGCTATTTAAATGATATTTGTTTGTTTAACTTCTAAGGTGGTTTTTGTGACACGTTTGTGAAAAAACACCAATTGCCAATACTTGTTTTATCCACTATAAATTTAATACATGTACATTGATCCATATTACATAACAACCTTTTAATTACAATAAGTTATTGATGCACATATGCAAGAAATTCCTTACGAATTACACACACATACTGTATACATGTTCATGCCCAAAGGAAATGTCATGGAAATTTTGGAAGAAAACAGGTCAAAATCGTTAACTTTTAACACGAGGACGTATTTTAACATTTCTTAGACATGTTTCTGAAGCATGTTAAATGTCGTCCATCTGACATAATGCATGAAATCATACTAGGGTAAAGCATAATAAAAAAATGCCAAGAAAATAATGTGTTTGAACAACTTCTGTCCAAAGAGGTGGATTTCCCGAGCGAGGGAAAAAATTTCCACAACGACCATTCGCAAGTGTCGTTTGTTGAATCTCTAGATTGTGACATAATAACGAAAAATAAATTTATTCCAAATTATGGAAAGGCATTAAATGTGTTGTAGACTATTCCCTTACTATTACCCCCAATCCCCAGCAAACAATTAACTACAGTACTAAAATACTAAGATATTAAATTATTACGTACTTTAACTTACATGTACATTAAGATATTAGTGAGAGGTATGTATACATGAAAAGCCTGAGACAAACCGATTTCTTACTCAACATCGCTAAACCAACTCAAAAGATGTCCTTGAAAATTATTTTTAAAATTCCATTAAGGTTGGTCAAAACTTGAATAGGGTAGTTCCAAAAGATGGATGTTGTGTTGTGAGTAAAAACACTAAGTAAATAAACATATCTACCTTTAGCAAATGTTTCCATTATTTTGTCCACATACTGAAGTATGTCGTTTATGCAAAGCACCAAATGGGTCCAACTTTTATGACAAGTGCTTTGTATTTACTAGTAGAAAGATTTGCTAAAGATACAGTCTAGATATATTTTCATTAACTTGGCGTTTTTTGCCCACAACACGTCATCCACCTTTTGGAACTTACTCTATACAAGTTTTAACCAACCTCAAAGGGAAATTTATAATTAAATTCTGTATTTACTAGTGCAGTTCTGGAGAGTTTCCGTAAACAAGATACCATTATCAAGTTTGAAGTAAACAAACATACTAGTATAGCATCATTCAATTTTATCATCAGTAGTGAAAACGAATGAAAATTTTGAATGCATTAATTGTGGTTCCGTTTTGTTGTGTATTCGACATACTGTATTTACGTAAACAAGATTCCGTTGCAGTTTCTATAAATAAGATTTCACAATACAGTTAGAGGTAAACAGATATTAGCGAGAGGCAAAACTTGGGGGTCAGAATATTATACTAGTTTAGCGTCATTCAATAACATAACGACTTCAAAACGAACGAAAATATTAATGCATTAATTGTTGTACCTGTTTTTTTTGGTGTATTCGACATATGTACTGAAGGAGTTCTGGGAAGATTCCATTAACAAGGTTCCATAATCAATAAAAAGAAAACACCGAAAGAAAACAAAGAAAAAAATGCAGTACTAGAACTTGTTGTTTAAGTTTTTTGTTTGCATATTCGACGCCAGGACAAGGTCGAAAACCCCCAACCTGCTGAGATTGGCCTCTCAATAAAAAATTATACTACTTTCAGTCTGAATTTTTCAAATCCGAAACCAATTTAAACAACCTACTTTTGTAAAATCGAGTCACATTCGTTTGCATTACTTTCCTCCCTTCATAGCTAAGAGCACAAATGACGTTAATCTAGAAGGTTCGTTCAATTTCACATCTGCCTGCCAACTTTTTCTAAAAATAAAAGCCTCTTCATGAAATCAACAGAAACTATCTACCTTTGAATATATCGCAAACGGCCAATCAGAGAGTCAGGAGAATTGATTGGTTTCTTGGCCCAGAGAAGCCAAAACCAGATTCAATATGAGGCACGATTTCAAAGAGCACACATCTGGAAATATGGAACACAACGACAAAGTAAGTAGGCCTACTATAAAATCATTCAAGATATTGAACATTACTTCTAGTAGGAAAGTATACTAGCCTGTCTCAAAAATGAGTAGTTCGTATCAAGCATTTGAAATAAAAATCGAGTTTGGCGATTTTTTTAAAATATACTGATAATCATAAAACTGAAAAATCAGGATTATATCAATAAAATGTTGGGCCCATATGGTGACAATTCCAATTTGAAGTTTTAAGTATTCATGCATAGAGAAGCCTGCAGTTTTTTATATTATATCAGATTATATTTTATTAAGAAGATTAATTTGTAAACTTCATTATCCAAACGCTCCATATTTTCAGGTCATAGTTGTCTATAGTATTGTCATTTCATCTTCAAAACCAGAATTGCCGTGCTATAGATCTAAAAATATTTGTCATTTTTCTCAGTACTAAATTTGACTTTTCTTATACTGGGTTACGGAAAATCTCTATCAGAAAATAATAAGAAATAAGAGTAACAGGAAATAAAAGTTACAGGAAAGTAATGAGTAACAGGAAATAACAAAAGTAACAGGAAAGTAATAAGAGTAACAGGAAATAACAAAAGTTACAGGAAATAACATGAGTGACAGGAAAATCGCATAATATACATGTAGCATATGTCCAATGATGAAATCTTTATGGTTAATCGATTACTGCTTGCCTTCTTAGCTGTTTATGATAGAGAACCAGATCCAATTTGAAAGTTTTGAGGAGGGCTAGATTAGTCTAATTTTTGACAAATTAAAGATTTGAATGACTTTGTAAAAATATTTTTGGAAAATGTTAGCAATAGGCGAAAATTTTACAATACATGTATAACAACAAAGGGATTTAGCCGTCATTTTTGCAAAATATTTGTTCAATTAGTTCTATTGTTCTATTGTTCTATTGTTCAATTGTTCTATTAATCAAGGTAATACCCTAGTCGGTCATCTTATAATATATAAATGTATACAATTGGTTTAAATTTCTCACTTTTGCAACAAATAGTTGACACATAATTAATCAAGGGGAAAATAGGCTAGATATAAAAAAATATATAACCCGAAATAAAGATTGCGTTGATTTAAGAGCGTGTTTTCATTAATATTTGAGAAATCAATATTTTTTTGAAAAAATGGATTCCCAATATTGCATTGTACTGAACGTTTCCAAAGAATTTGTGAGAAATATTAATAGACAAAGTGGATTTGTTTAAATAAAAATAGGTGTTGCATGTACTGTAATATTAAATCGCGAAAGAAAGAACTTTTTCAGGAACACTGCCAAAAATAATAGATACAACAGAAATATTTGTGGAAATGTAAATAACGAAGGGGTAAAGTTAAGA
This sequence comes from Kryphioiulus occultus, assembly GCA_034687865.1. Lineage (NCBI taxonomy): Eukaryota > Metazoa > Arthropoda > Diplopoda > Julida > Julidae > Kryphioiulus > Kryphioiulus occultus. The sequence goes on from JAQGAF010001428.1 coordinate 18,204, forward strand.
ATTTTTTTTAAATTAAGAACCATTTTAAACCATACCAGAAATTAGAAATAAATTCACAAAACCATTACAACACATGTAGTTCCAAATCAATCATTTCTTGACTAATCTCGATAATGGCCATAAAATACTCATAATTTAACTTGCGTTTTTGTCGTAAAAAGGGAAATTTGCTTCTATAAAAGTATGGATAAGCATATCTATATTAAAAATATTGCAAAAATATGACTTGGAAAAAAATATTTCGATGATGCATTCAATCATTTATGAATTAGTAAATTAATGGAATCATTATTATTTTCTATTATAAGTACACAGCATGTGCTGTCACGATTTCATTTTCTGACAAATTCTTATTGATGTCCAGATGCCGGAAGGAGCTATTCTAAACAACCGGAAGTGGCGACATAGACAAACCGATGTATATCACTTTGGTGGTCCCCTTGGTGTTACATTAATTATGGCTATACTGCCGTTGCTTATTTTAAGCATTAATCAACTTTGCAATAAAGTAAGTTGTGCCTTTTGTATTCTTTTAGCTGCATGCTTGCATGATAACAGCAAAAATAGATGATGATGTAATAACAAAACTGCAAAAATGACTTGTACAATTGGCATGTTCTCCTATCATAACCACTTTCAATAAGGAAGAAAGCATCTTTGTCAAAAATTGACTCTGCCTTATTACAAAGAATTTAATATTTCAAATTGAATTATCATTCACTTGTCAATCGTGTCAGATGTGTTTCAGACGTAACAATTAACAACATGCGCTTCAAATGCATATCCGGGTTCTACTGTACACACCAATATTAAATACACGAACACTTACATGTATTTACCCATATACTCAATGACAATATGAATTAATGGCGCTATTCTTATATTTGACAAAATGTATGTACCCGACGCTGAGGTACTGGCTATTAGGTAATGCTAATATTAACAAAATCATTCTACAGACTTTCACTGACCAGCCCTTTTAAATTCCGTTGACATTTTAAAAATAAATTCTTTATGAAAAGTAAACATTCAAACCCACAGTACTCAGTGACTTTTTGTACTTTTAGCATCTCAATCACTTTCTATGCCCTTACCTTTTTTGCAGTCCAACATGCATTCACTTTGGAAACTTTAGAAGGATTATCCATAAATATCGGAAGATAATTGGCCTTTATATTAGCTAATATTAACCTCTGCAAGCTATAAAGAACCATGTGTTATTTCTCAAGGAATTTCCACCTGACCATTTACTCATTTGGCATGTTTTAATTCTGCTAATTAAGCGTTTGGTTGAACTTTTTCAAGAAGATTTAGATACTGTATTATCGACATGTATTTAATTTTCTTTTAAAAACGCCATTGTTTAGGAAAGTTGCACATTGTTCGCAAAACCACATTTCCCATCAAATTTCGGAGATTACTTTGACATTGAAGCAGTTTGCATCTTTCTGGGATGGATGATTTTCCAAGCAGTCTTGTTTTCTATGCCAGTTGGAAAAATTGCTGAAGGGCAGGCTATTCCCAATGGAAGAAGGTTGAAATATCGATTAAACGGTAATTGATAATGTATTCATGGCACGCACTAATTATTCATTACAAGCGTCCATTAGTGGGCGTTCGTGATAAGCTTGCAGTACATACATGGACACTGTATGTTATAAAGATTGTAACAACGTTAACAGAATTTCAATTGATACTTAAATTAAAAAATTTGAAAGATTTATGCAGGAAGTAAGAACATTTACAGGCTTTCGATTGATAATGTTTTCTATATGAAAAAAGTTAAAGATGTAAACGAATTTTGGTTGTAAGCAATAAATATACTGACTGGAAAAAGTCTCCATGCGGAGTACAGAAAATTTATATTACATGACTTGGGCCAAAAAGAACGATATAATAGCAATCTATAGGTTGGGGAAACGTTATTAACTAGAGCCCCAACCAAAGGGCATTAGGTCCTAGAGTCCAAAGGACCATTTAGGCCCTAACATGAGGACCCAAAAGTATCAATTGACTGTCCATGTAGGATGCACATGCATAGTCATCCATTTTTGTTTGAATGTTCTCATGTTAGGATCTAAATGCTCCTTTGGTTTCTAGGACCTAAAGACCTTTGGTTGGGAATCTAGTTAATAATATGCGTATCCTCACCTATAGATTACTATTTATTTCTTCTTTTGGGTCCAAGTCATGTAATAGAAATTTTAGGGCCTCTTAAATGGTTCTTTTTTCCATTCGGTATATACCAGTACATGTAGCTATATAATGCAATAGAAACGAGTTATCTAAGATTAAAACCACTAAAGTAAGTTAATATTAATGTCAAATTTTGATTTTTCAGGACATTTTGCATTCACGTCATCAATGGTGCTTCTTGCATTTCTGTTTTTATTCGATTATCCACTGCACAAAATCCACGACAAGTGGTTAGCCATACATGTCACCTCCTCGATCTTCGCCTATGTATTCTCAGCCTTTCTATACATAAAATCCCACTTTGTTCCCGAGTCGCATTTAAGCATATATGGAAATACAGGTAAGTGATCTCAATTACCATAGCTTGCCTTATGCATTCCATTGATACACGTTTCATTGTGTAAATAGAAAAGTGACGAAATCTAATGCAGCACTACAGACATGTATCCTTCTAGTGATAACTAGGCAGTAATTAAGGCAGTGACTTTCCTTACAAAAAATTGTAAAGGTATTTTTAAAGTTGCAAGTATATAGGTCGGAATCCATTTTTGTTTTGGTATCAGAAACGTGATTAAACAAGTATCCATCGAACAAATGTGATCGGGTGCAAAAAATACCCATCATAGGTTTCAAAGGGATACCTTACAGTGTAAAATATTTTGGAAACATATTGGAAACCTATGAAATACATTGGATATAAAAGAAACCATTCAGCACTCATTAATATAACCATATGTCTCTTTTACAAGGTTGTAAATTGTGCATTCAATAATACACCGTAAAAATTCATGTACCTTGATACCTATTGGATACTGCAATTTTTGCGCAAATATACTCATGTCGAATTCAAACATTTCTCATTTATTATTACCTCATTAATAAGTAAGGTTTAAAATATAATGTCTTGAATGATCAGTGGGCTATTGAACAAAAAACAGCATTTCTTAAGATGTTTAAATAGGTCTGTATTTTTTATTTAGGCAATATCGTATACGACTATTTCATGGGCAGAGAATTGAATCCTCGAATTGGCAAGTTCGACATTAAGGTGTTTTTCGAGTTGCGACCCGGTCTGATTGGTTGGGTAAGGCACAGCAGTAATGAAAGTAAGCAAATGATGTGCATTATTTTGATTTAATATTTAAATTTTCAATAACAGACTGCCATCAACATAGCATTTCTTGCGAAAGACTTTAAGCAATATGGCTATGTCAACCCCACACTACTGTGTTGCTGTATCGGGCAATTCATTTATGTTTGGGATGCACTGTATTTTGAGGTAAAGAAGATTTGATGACAATCCAATACTAAAACTAGCATTTATGTAAACATTAACTAATAAATGGCATAAAAATGGGGTTACTATCACATATCTTAGACAAATAATATTGCATAATATTGATGCGCTAATGCATGATCTCGGTATAGTCTTAATTAAGCTTCATTTCCACACATAGAAAACATGTCTCGTTTCAAGGTGCTTGTTATCTTGAACTTGATTGCACATGTCCACATTTCCAGCAGTAGATTGGAAACTAAAATGGCCGAAATTATGTTACGCAGTGATGAGCACAATTCGGTGATTTGTAACTGAGAATTAATCTACATGCTTATATCTCACACAACATACTGTACATGTAGAATTACACAGCATTCCAACTTAATATTAAATATCTGATCGTTAATGTCAGCAAACCAAAAGTATCACCATTTTGGAAAGGCAGTGTTCTATTATTGTTATTCAATTCAACCTTTTGGATTGATAGCATAAAAATCATAAAAAGTCCAAATGTAAACATTGCTCGTAAAGCAGACAGACTTGATTCTGTGATGTGGTCTCATGATGCCATGAAACAAAGTTCTAGCTAGTCAAAATATGCTCTTGTAGTTGGAATGTACTGTGTGCTGTTAAGGGCACCCATATACTGCACAGTATCATTGGTGATGCAATACGAAATGCAAATGGATAGGTTTGAACGCAATTCTAATGCTACAGTAAATAAACAAATTGCATCATATTGCCTGTTTTGATATCGATTACAAGTGCATAATTTTAAAGTAAATTTAAATTTAGATATTTAATTAAAATTGATATTCTCCACACAAAAAAGTTTGTAGAAATGTGTTTCTAGATATACTATAATACATCCTCTTGATTTTTTTGTCTAATTCAAATGTGAATTCAGTGTGAATTAAGAGTAAAACGCACGAGGGAATAGCATCTGGCAACTCCTTTCTGCAACCTTTTTGGAGAATATACTTTCACATATGACTAGAGAGTGAAGTGAGGATTCCAGAAAGCATATTGTCTGTAACATATTAACACCTTCTTGGCGCGTGCAAATCTAAAATTTTACCCGTTAAAGATAGGACAAAAGTACAATTCGAAAGTTGCCCAGCAACGTCACATTAGTCTAACGTGCGTATTTGTGACAAAATTATCAATCGTAAAGTAACAGTTCGCAAGTTAATTTTACTTATGTATGTAACGATGCATTGCACGATTCAACAAGCGTATTTATGTCTTTCAGGAAGCAGTTCTGACAACATTGGACATAACCACAGAAGGACTGGGTTTCATGTTAGTCTATGGGGATTTAACTTTCGTTCCATTTGTGTTCACGATGACCCCAAGGTTTTTGTTGGAACAGCATTATGAACTACCGCTATATATCCTGCTGCCAATATTTTTTATTACTGGTGAGTTTCCAATTTTCAACGTGCAATATGAATTACTCCTTTCGTATACGGTATACTTTATTATCCATGTTTCAGGCACTGCGTATTATGTATTCAGAGTAGCAAACTCTCAGAAGCACGATTTTCTACGAGATCCCGCCTATGCAGCTGACCATGGTAGGTACCAAACATTTCAAGAAATTGCAAAATGAAAACGTTATAGATGATTTAAACTATTGCTTCCCAAACCTGGGTGAATTATCCAAAAAAGAAAAAGGATTTAAACTATTAGAGGAGAAGAGTTGAAGGATTCGGGAAGGATTTGGTTCAAGTTTAGAACAGGGAATAATGTATCGTGTAACACAATAATACTAATATACGATTCAAATAATTTTTCATCATGATGAGAAATCAGAAAATTGTGATAACATCCTGTTTTTCATTTCTTCAAAGAATTAGTATTTCTTGAATTTGTTCACTAAAGCAGGTTATCAATTTTTAACGGTAATTAATTCGCAATCTAATTACTAATTTGGTTGCTCGGCTCCTCCTAAAATCACTACCATGTTATTTTCTTTAAATTAACATTTTACTTAAAATAACATGTAGAATAATTGTTCAACATTTCAACATTTTTTGCCTTTGAAGACTTGAAAATTATACCTGCCAAAGATGGGAAGAAACTGCTAGCTGATGGATGGTGGGGATGGGTTCGACACCCCAATTATTTTGCAGATATTTTGACAGGATTGTCCTGGTGTGCATTTTCAGGTAAAACACAAGTTTCTGACAAACTACTGAATTAATCTCCCCTGATTTTGTATTGCACGTGGAGTCGCACGACAATGGTTTCTACATATAATTCTCGTGTTTTTCCTCCAGGGTTCGGTCATATTTTACCATTATCATATTCAATATACCACATCACAATTTTGAGTCATCGAAGCATCAGAGACGAGACATTTTGTCGCAACGAATTTGGAAATGCCTGGGACACCTACTGTAATCGAGTGAAATACAGAATATTTAAATATATATTTTAAAACAGAACTAGACGATGATGAACTTATGATTTATGGGCACGCACAATTAGTATGTAGCATTTTCCAAAAAAATTCCAAAATTGCAATTTTGGATTTTGGACAAATTGGGGATAAATGATATTTTTCCTTCAAAAACCGTATTTCTTTAAAAATACAACAACATAACATTGGCAATGAAAACATCTTTGAAGATTTTTGTAGCCCTGTATGCATTTAGCTTAGGATACTTTAGTAGGGTTATCTGTAAAGATCGGATTTAAATATTTTGAAACAGAACAAGACTACAGTATGATGAAATTATGATTTATGGGCATGTACAACTAATATGTAGCATTGTCCAACTCATTTTCAAAACAAAACGGTTAAAAACGTACTGCACAATATGTAGTTTAGTTACTAACAATTGCAATTGTTTTTGAACTAATAATTATTATTTGTAAAAGATGCTGTATGTTTGGATTATGTTAATTATGTTTTATTGCATTGGGGACAAGTGATGTTTTAAATGCAATAATCATATTTTTTTAAAATACAATAACATAACATTGGCAATGAAAACATCTTTGAACATATTTGTAGCCCCGTATGCATTTAACTTAGCATGCTATGGAAGGGTCATCCATAAAGATCGGATGATAACTACCCTGTGTTCTAGATTAATAATGATATGATATTCACAAGAAATGTTCCTGAGCATTTACTCATCCCTGACTTTCCCTGACATTCAATGAGTTGCATGCTTTATCTCTGTTGAAGGTTTGGCTGAAATTATTTCGTCCGAATAACAACGTACAACAGTTCTTCTAATAAGGATTTTAGCTTATTTGGGACATCTCCATGTATTTTAAAATCGAAGATTCATATTATGTTGAATGAACGGTTTCAACCAAAGTTTACCAACCTTTTTTCAATTCTTGGCACCCTGAGTATGGAGCGATGACATTGACATTGCACCCAATAAGTTGCTGAGCCAATTAAGAAATTTTTTCTGGAGTTTAACAGCCATATGAGAACGATATTGAATGCTCTACCACACAACTGTTCTCCAATTTCACAGCAAAACTGGCAGCTACTTTGCTGCTTCTTGATTCAGCATTAATAGAAAACTATTGGAATGTCCAATTACCATTTATGATTACAAAATTATAGCCTACGTAAACATCTTATTAAGGAAAGGGAAATTGGATAAGTTATATATCTACTGTATAACTATAAACAATTGATTGTATAAATGCATTCTTAACGTATACTGCTCATGCCAAATACATACAAATAAACAATTTTATATAACATTTGCTTGCAAAAACGAAAATTCCTTAACATTAAAATGGGTGTCAATCATAACAAGTATAGTACTTAATCTATTTCATCTACAGTGTAGACGTCGAATGAATGGTAGGGAAAACACTTTCGAAATAAGATCCCGTTGAAAACAAATTATCCAAACATGTTTTTTACAAGTAACTTGTAGGGATTTTTCTTTATTAGAAAACATGGGGCAATATGGATTAAGAAACGTGTTTACACAGTTAACTACAGATATTACAGATACTAGTAAACTACAAACCATATTTGACCATAATACAAACTCAATGCATCTTTGAAGTGATCTACATAAGTTTTCAGCATTCTCTTATCCATTCGCTTAAGTATATTAATTTATAAGGATTCGTTTATAAAGACATCTTAGAATAGTTAGATGACATATATTTGAGATTTTAAAAAAAATTAGTAATAGTCATAATAAGGAAAATCTGACGCACATTTCTCGTAAAATATTGATAACCAAATATTAATAATCAAGGAAATGGCTTATGCAATTTTTTCCTTTTTCTAAATCTCCACCTTAAACTTACACAGCAGGCTACCATTGAAAAAAAACTGCCAAAGCACCGATAGCAGTTTTTTTCAAATCAATTTACCTGAAGTTTTGCAAAAAATTTAAGAAATATTAATCGCCGTTGGCAATTTTTTTTAAAAAACTAGCTCACACATGACATGTTTAGCTGAAATTTCCAAATAGACTGGTTATGTGGTGTTAATATTTCCATTACTTACTATACAAATCTTCAAATTTGTGCATGAATTAATGTCTTTTTACTCAAATCTGCAGTCAACGGAATGTATGGTCGTTAAAGAAAGGTTTCACTTGCTCGTGAACTGATATTGCACGTTTGACCTGTCTGACACCTACTGCCCTCTATAGCCAGTCATTATACGATTTTTGGGCACCCTACCCCCTTGCAGATATGTTGAATCAATCTGAATAACAAAAATTCTTTGTGAAGGTTGTGAGGCAGATCATGAAGTTAATAATTCTGAATATTTAATTCAGAAAGCCGTTCCAGTTCGCAAGCTGTCATCAGAATCGTGACAGTGATCATTATTGGGTGTTCACTTCGTGACCAAAATATTCGATAAAAAAACGCAAAAAGCAAACGATTTTTCTGCACGAAACAATCCAGCACAGGCATTCTATGTCCATGGAATGGAAGGAATCAGCTGTGAAATTTCTTGTGAAAAAAAGCATGAACACACGCAATCTTTTTTAAAATTCAGCCAGCCACACCGGCACGACTAATTAAAAATATATGTTTTGAAAAAAAATGATTATGCGCTCAAGAGAACTGCACTTTGGCGAGCTTTGTCATAGTGGACAGTTCTTGTTTTTAGCATCAGCTGATAAGAAATAGCTAAAATTTGGAAATTTCATTTGAAGTCTGCTGACATTGTCTGCATATTGTTTTTGCACATGGCAGGGTTGCAAGAAACTAGGGGAAAGTTTCCCTTTGTGATGATCGCCATTGAAGTCATTTTCATCATTCTGTTTTCGGTTTACACCGACTATAACGTCCACATCAAACCTGGCAGTGTCTTTGGGCATGTCAGCAGCAAAAATTGGAAAAATGCAACACAAAATTTTGAAGAATCATTGGATACCCAAGTCCAGCAAGAACCGCCACCGCCAAATGAATCAAGTAAGTTGAAAAAGTTTTTTAAATATTAAGCATCCAGCCGAAATGCATTTTAGGGTGTCCCAAAGCCTTTCACATGAAACTCGACAAAGAGGTCTGATCTGACAATTTAAAACCCATCTAAAACGTGTTTGAAAAAACTAAAACCTTACTTTACTTTAGTTCCTTTTGAATTTGTTTTTCTCACATTTGGAGCTGGGATTACAAAGACATGGATTTCTCCTAATGACACGTAGGCTGGCAGTGATTGCCTGGATGTTAGGGGCAGCTAAAGCAGGCATTACATTACCGGGATAGTTTATGTTAACGAAGAAACTTAATGGAGGAGAAAAAATCAAGAAAAAAAGAAAACTGAAATATTCTGTCAACTAGGACAGATATAATCAGGGTCTATACTAAAGTAATCCTCAGCTAAATTTCCATAATTACAACGTTGTACTTGATATTTGCAATTATATCACCTTAAATTAATTAAATAACGAAATTAAAATTTTGCAAATATCAAGCAGTTATGTGAATTTAGCTGTATATTTTCAGATTCATACCTATGCATCACCTTAAAGTGATCACATTGGGTCCAGGTTATTTTGATAACAATAACCGAATGATTATAGTAGCCGAATTACAAAAAAGGCGATCGTTATTTAATTTGAATTCCTTTTCACCTATACGTTACGTAATTTAACTTTACGAAGCTATTTACAGCTAAAAATCACTTTGATTCGCATACAATTTTTTTGGATAAGTTCGTTAATGAAGTTCTCATATTCATACATGTACATGTATTGTATTTGGAAATCAACTGCTTTATGCTGCACACCTAGTCAAACTTATGAGTGATGAAGTCTGTCATCTTAGCAATTTTTGGTAGTTTCTCAACTAAGTTGCACGTTTCACATTCGTCAACATCAAAATCATTTTCAACAGTCACCTCTCTTTGACTCATAGACATCCTGGCAAGTGACTGATGTAGTCATTGGGACTGCTTCCAAAACTTCTCATTCCTCGTGTTTTACCAATCCTCCATGAAAAAAAAAGAGGATTTTACTCTGTATTTGTATATGAAGTCCGTAACTTGGCGATTTCGATAGCAATAAACGAATGATAACTTTATAACTATCTGCGATACCATTATGCAGAGTCCACTGTAATTTTCCTTGTCACCATACAGAATGGGTATCTAATTCACTCTTATTTATTTCGCCTGATTATATTTACGCCGTTTTTTTAAAAATAAAATAAAGCTGACCCTGAATAACATGTACGAGTGGAATGCGAAATTGGGAGTTGCCCTTTCCACCTATGTCTGTTGTTTAGCCATATCGTTATTTATTATTTAAAAAAACTGCGTAAATAATCACGTTACATAAACATCAGTGAATAAGATTACGACCTATTTATTCTGCATGGTGGCAAGGAAAATTAGTGGTTATAATATGTTGTTGAATTATTAAGATCCAAATAAGTTTTAACATGGTGAATAGGGGAAGGGGGTCAGGGAACACTCCCTTAATTTAAGGTGATCTGAAATTACAAAATTTAACCTGAATGCTATTGCATGTTTTGAATGATTTAAAACAGATCTATTTAAAAATATCTTGCTGTTGACCAATAATGACCACGAAAATGAAAGCATTTTTCGGTCATCTTTAGTGCAGGCTTTGTTATTGCCTTCGGCATTTTTTTTTAATTATTAACTTTGGTATTTCACTGTTTAAAAATAAACAGATCAAGTTCAAGACAAGAACTGAAAATAAATAACGTTCAATTTTAATTTTCTGCTTTTCTTCAATAAAGAAAAGTATTTTTTTGTTAATTTTTAAAAAACCATCGTCAACGTGTAACAAATTTGATTTTTTCTTTTTTATCTAACCAGTGTTTCAAGATACATTTTTCTTCGTTGTCTCTGCCTTTTCATTGGCCTACTGTTTCTTAAGTCGTCACAACTTTTCCTCAATGGCTGGTGGCATTCTAATTACTGCAGTTTCAGCACAATGGGGAATGCTATGCAAAGGATTTGTTTATACACCAGAATACCCAATTCCACTTGACATGATGAGGTAATTTTATACCTTATATACATTTTATACGTTTACATCAAAAACTTATTGATCAATTTCACATTGTGCATTAATGTACACACACATTTTTAGTTATCACATAAATGTATATACTGTACATGTACATGTACGTTGCAAAAAAAACAATCCAAAACATTTTGCAACAATGTTCCTCCAGAATGTCGTGGAAACCAATTCAATGAATCATTGCAAAAGATTGTGTTGGAAATGTTCCAGACATGTGGAACAGATCATTTTGGCTGGCAATGTTAAAACCTGCCAATGACAGTATTGAAAACATGTTTTCCTTGGCAGACTTGGAACCAGGACAAGAAAGACCAAAACATTAATGGCCAATGTCAATTTCATCTACCATTTGTTAAATAACAATGTTTTGTGATTTAGTGTAATATAGAGTGTAATATGTATGATGAAATGTCATATACATGTACATGTATGTGTTTTCAAAGTCTTCTAGGTGGTGTTGGCATGGCATGCCTTATCCTCGTCACATGGGGAGCATTAATTGGGAAGCTCAGTCCATTACAGTTAATAGTGATGATCATATTGGAAGTGCCACTAGCAGTTGCCCTGGAATACGTTACTGTAACCATAATTAAGGCAAAATATCTTCCTGATAAATCCAGATCAGCAGCAACTGAAAATTGCACATATCTTACATGATGGATTAAATGATTACTATAGGCAAAAGATGTAGGTGGATCAATGATCTGTCATGAGTTTGGGGCCTATTTTGGAATAGGAGTTGCAATTGTTCTACATCGTAGAGAATTCCAAGAAACAGTCGTTGAAACATCGCAGACCTCTGCATTTCGGTGTTTGACAGGTAAATATATTTTAAATATCAAAATAAATGATATCAATGGTATTATGTTTAAGGGCTAAACATACAGCATGTATTCAATACCGTACAAGTATAATGCAGCTAGTTTTCAGAAACCTCAGACATTGTGCAAATTACTATCCATATGACTAACATTGTTTAAAATCAAAAATCCAGAACAAAATTCCCAAATTCCTGACTTGGCTATGATTCAAATTTTAGGCACAATGATTTTCTGGATATTCTGGCCAACAGCTATTGCAGCGCCTCTGGAGGGCCCACCACGCTTTCTCGTTTTAATAAATATCTACATGGCAATGATTGGGTCATGCATAACAACGTTTGCACTCTCATCTTTGCTGGATAAAAAGGGCAAGTTTGAAATTGTGAGTATGAAGGTTGTAAGCAGGTATGTGAAAGCTTGGAAGATTTGATTAGGCCCTCTTGCATGCCAATAAATAAACCTTAAAGAATCAAACTAAGGATAACTTTTAAACCTCAGGGTATTTGAAAACCTATTCGTTTCCCATCCTTAAGATATAAGAATATATTATCAAAACTATGTCAAATATTACAAATATAATTCATATAATTTCTCATTACGTCACACCAACATTTGTGCAAGGTAAATGCTTAATTCCGGTATGTGAAATTACTCACAGAGCCACATTCAAAATGCCACAATTGCTGGTGGGGTTGCTGCAGGAACTGCTGCTGATACCCTTATTGGTCCAGGCAATGCACTTATGGTTGGAGCAGCTGGGGCCATTGTTACAATTCTAGGCATGGATTACTTGCAAGTATGCCTCAGCAAACGCATAAGTGAATCAAACGGTTTGGAGCACAATTAAAGAATATTTTTTCCAGCCAGTGCTGTTGGAGAAGCTACACATTCATGACACTGCTGGCGTTCACAATCTTCATGGATTGGTTGGAATATTAGGTGGCCTAATAGGATCTTTGACTGCTGCAGTTGCGACAGAGGAAACATATGGACCAGGGTAGGCAACTTACAAATATATTTAACAGATTACATGGTGTATTCGCATTGGAATATGTTAAATTAGGCCATTGTAACTGCCATACATCCCCAAAATTTGTTGACATATGCT
>JAQGAF010001429.1:0-31094 GCA_034687865.1 Kryphioiulus occultus
TTCCGCATTAGCGCATTGTGAGACATTTCCGCATTAGCGCATTGTGAGACATTTCCGCATTAGCGCATTGTGAGACATTTCCGCATTAGCGCATTGTGAGACAATCCTGAATTGCAAGACATTTCTGGATGTGATGCATTGTTAAACACGCCTCAGGATGAGATGTATTGTAACATTAAAATTACTGAATTTAATGTGTACGGTACTGAAAAATGTACTTTTCTGATTGGTTGAAATTGTAAAATGCTTTGCTGTCAATTAAGCCATGATTTGAGAACATGTTCGAGCCATTTACCAATGTCATGCCCGCATTTAAACCGTTCTAGTGCAGTGTGGGACCGAATTTATGACGTAATTATTCCCGTTTGGGACTAACGTGTGACTGCAAGACGTATTTGTTGCGTTATGAAACCAGCAGTTTTATGGCCACCATTACTTAATGGCTCCCCCCCAATGGAAATGGCAGATGGAGAGGTCAAATATCCACCATTTGATTTCATTGTCAAATGCTCTGGTGAACACGTGGAATTGATTTCAAAATTATATACGTGATTTTCGGGGTTTTCCCCCTGGTTTTCTTCTGTGAAACTAAAAACCATCCCAGTTTATACTGCAGTCTGGCAAGGTGTTTTCTATTAATGGCTTAACGCGCCTCCTGCGTACAATTCTCGTATTTTGTGCACCATAAATTCGTGTCATAAAAATGTTGCTTGTTTTGGTCCATTGAACTCGTCAACCTGCAATGCAAAGCTTGGGTATACGAAATTTTGGTAGTATTTTCCCTCGGTCTACAAATTTTAATTCTATGGAAAATTCAGCAAAGCAAGCAACTGCTTAAGTCAGCAATTTTCTAAGATTTCTTGACTTATTTAACGCTTTTGTAGCATATTGCGCATGTAAATACTTGGCATCATTAGTTACTTTGTAAATGATGCCTGGTAATGTCACAATCTTGATTAACTGTGGTTTATAATGATGTAGTTTACAATGTGTGAGTAATGTGCATTAGGACGCCATCTTGGAATTTTGTAATCGTATTGGGGGCGTTCAAATATTTCAATCATAAAATGGTGTTTCCAATCCCCAACCACCTGTTTGAACACTGGTCACTATTTTGGGTTACCGTTCCCCAAACATGGTGGAAACAAGTCATAAAAGGACATAAAAAGTCGTGCACAATCAAATGTCTTTATGTCCTAAAGTTCTAAATATGCTTAAAAAGTCCTTAATGAATAACTTGTTCATGAGTTGTAGTCCAGGTTGGATTTGGGTTGGAGTTGACCAGGTTTAAAAAAATTACATATATAATTTTGCTCTTTTATTATTGCATTTTAACATAAAGATTGATATAAAATAAAATACTGAATGTATTCTTCAAAAAATTACTTTTTTTTTTGAAAAAAAAATTATCAAAATTACTGCATTTTTCGCTAAAGTCATAAGACTGTTTCGAAACTTGCTGAATATGTAACATAAAAGATGGATAAGAGCTACTGGATTTTAAAAATATTACCTCGTTAAAAATGCAAAAATTGTACTAAAATTTGCTCGAAAAAAGTCATAAAACTTATGTTTGAAAACTTGAATTTTTGTTACTGTATATTTGTAACATAAAGATGAATAAACCTAAAGATTGTAATACTGCATTTATTCAAACAAAAATTTCATCCATTTAAAAAATACAACAATTTCAATACATTTTACTCTTTAAAAAAAGTCCTGAACACTCCTACATTTAAACACTTGGAATTTACCTGCCACACTGCCCAATAAGTAACGACAGAATCGTTGATCAAAGGCAGGAATTGAACATTGAATTGGACATTTTCCATAATTTGAATTAAGTTGAATTTTTATGAAAGTTAAATCAAAATTGTTGGATTTTAGTCACACTCAAGCACATTTTCAACACCATAATACCCAATACCGTGGCGCAAAAGTGAATGACATTCAAATGATGATTTTGTCCCAAAGTTGGGACACAATTTTGGATCAGTTCAAAGCATGGTAAGGGGCCAGTTATTAAATTTTAAAGTAAAGACTTAATGTATCAAGTTTGAGATACATTTCCTTCTGAAGTGAATCGATTTCAACGTCACTTGTGAATTATTTATGCGACACAGTGTAGTTTCTATGGACAGGCTGGTCTAACAAAAGACGTATTAATTTTTGTGTCTTGTTTTGTGTTCATATTTCCTTCATGGATTGCTTTTTCCAGCCAGGCATATCCTCAGTGTGGGTTTTCTCATTACTTGGATAGGAGCAATGGCCTTATAACCTGCATTTAAATCAAAATGTGCATCATATGGCACGAATGAAGAAGAAATGTCGTTCATGTCGATATTCTCAGAAGGGAAAAAATATATAATCTAATAAATGAACGTCCCTTTATTTTTTCAGCCTGGTTTGGTCTGACATTTTTCCCTCCTCCAATATCATCTAATACCGGGCTATGATACTTATGGGTTTCCTAAAATTGCTTTCTTATCTGGCGAATTTTATCATTGTGTGCATGCGAGTAATGGTGGTCACCATGAATATGATTACGGACCTTAATATTATGATAAATTGAATTACTGCTGCACTGTGCCATGTTCAAATTCAATATGTAGTCGGAAATCTTACTTGCATGTAGATTCCCAAAGGAAAGCACTATGTTGCGGACCTTTTTATATTCAGTTTATTTTCTAAGAGATTATTGTCGAAAGACACGAATAAACTTGGAATTTTGATGGACCATGTCAAGATTTATGGGAAACTACAACCAAATTCCAGTATCAGATTTGTTAGATTGCTTTGAAACATTATATTTGTAACATGGCTTTGTGGCACATGTGCAACATGGCTTTGTGGCACATATGCAACATGGCATAATTTCCTGGTTTAAGACTGTATATTTTGAAATGTTATAACGATGGATGTCGTTGTTCTGTTATGAAATGTAACAACTTCATGAAGATACTTCTAGTAATTCGTAATTGGTTATGGCTTGGGGTTACTTGGGTATTTGAAGTGTTTGACATGTAAAAACTGGGTCATTTAGTGGTCATCAAACCTCTGTAACACCTGGAAACATACTTTATACGTTTTAAATTTGAGCAATCTTTGAACCCTACAATAAAGTCAGAAGTTTGACAAAAAATATACTCAATGTGTTTAGTTTTGATCGAAATTGGTATTTATATATCACTATAATTGTCCATAATTTTATTATAATTAATACAGTAAAATATTTTTTATGTAAATGATATTTTATCTCACTAATTAATATTTTTTTATAATTAATTCAGTAAATTACTTATGATGTAATTCCTAATGTGATGTATAACCAAATACGCATTGAATTACACTTGAAGACTTAATCAGTTCCAATTCAGTACGCCTACATGCGCTGAAGAATAGCTGATTGCATGAATATTGTTAAATATTCAATTCTAAGCTAAATACTAAGTTATAAACCAAATACTGATTCATAAATTAAATAAATTTTAAATCAAATACTGAATTCAATGCAATGCCAAATTCCAAACTAAATACTAAACCAAGTTTGAATTTCACTGAACTACAGTGTGCATTTTGCCAATAAATGTTCAAGAGTTTTTGGAGCATAAGCTCCACCTTTGAGCATAATGCTCATTTTTTTGTGGGAATTTGCACCTAGTTTCAGCTGTATTTGCTGAAATGTTAACGAAAATTTGGCTTTTGAGTTTTTCACATTTAGAACAATATCAGTTTGTACTTGATTTATATTTTGTGAACATTTGCCCCAATTTTTTGTTCGTTATTTTTTATTTATTTTTGAGTAAACGTCTAGACGTTCTCAGAGGTGAAGTTTGACCTTTCAGTGGGTCATCCGTAGGACTTCGCTGAATCACAGTCCACCATTCACACATTAAATTGGTTTTCAAGTCCCAAAGTGCTCTTTACAGTCGAGGCACTGGCCGAAAAGGTCACTGTAAAATCGCCATATTTCTATTACTTTTAAATCGATATTGTGGTGGACAATTGCTGGTGAAATGCAGGTGGTAATAGCAGTTGATATAGGGATATTATTATTGGTTGCCATGCACTGACCGTAGTTATTCAGCAGTTCCAGAGTGACCCCTTGACCTCTTCCCTTTGTCGGTGGAATGACCCGTGAAATTACGCGATGGAATCGTGACCTCGACACAAACCGCGAATAAATGACACGGATTTGTGAGCATCTAGACCGACTTCTGGTCTCCAAATACAGTGATTTTGATTGGCAAAAAAGCCAAAAGCATTTCTCATTAAGTACCTAACTCTGGTATGTAGCAGAGGCAGAAGCCAGGCTTGGCACTTGTTAATTATACTCATTAGCTAAACACGAGTGATGAATGGTCTCTCAACATGAAATAAACCAATCGTGACGAGGGACATTCAGAAAGTCATGGGAAAAATCAATGCTTGTAAATCTTGGTGATGAATTTGACGTTTTGCAGTGCTTAAGGTACGCATTGCAAGATTTTAATATCCATCATTTGAGATTTGTTTAAAAAAATGTTGTACTGACTCGTTGCACCAAACTACGGTTATGTTAACTGTCGTTTACAGAAAGTGAAATAAAATCGTTATTTTGCCCCTGTAGACGAGCAATCACTGATAGCCTCACAGCTGTCTGGATTGCACCGGATTCAGGGGCAGCGAATTGCATAACTCGATTAAAATCAAATTTAAGTGACTTTTAATCGTTATACTCGCAATGTTGATGCCAGATAGTCAAACGTGTGTGATAATATAATATGGATTATTAATTAGTACCTAAGTTTAACCCTTATGCGTCTTAAAAGATTTGTTATGAGATGAATACTGAACTATTTAAATACTAAATATTGATGCAAAAGTAAAAAGTGAATTCTTACTTTGTGGTGAGAGGTATCTTGGTGACCATTAGGCTAAACAGGAAAATTTGGAAATCACCGCGAAATCTTGTATTCAGTCTGGAAAATCTGAAAAACTTAACGAGTTTGAATGTTTGTCAAACATTTCCTCGGAATTTACTACTATTACCATTCTTCTTCAGGAATTCTGGTAAATCTGCACAAAAATAATATGCTTAGTAAACAATTTACTAAGCATATGATATGCTTAGTAATTATACCATGACCAACAATGTACAAAAAGTGGAAAAGATGAAAAGTACGAAAAGATTGCTTGTTTTTTCAATTTAACAGTAGTTTTGAACATTTCGGTATTTTTTTTTCCAATTTAAAACTTGGTTTTTCCATTTAACGTTAATTTTGTGCATTCAACCCTAGTTTATTTTCAGTTAACAATGGGTTTTTTATTATCAAAGTAGGTTTTTCAACATCACACTTGCTTTTCAATTTAAACCAATATTTTTCAGTTTACAACTATTTAATGATATTGGTTTTACATAACTGGAGTGCAATCCCTTGGAATCAAGGGCACATGTATTGGAATTTCTGTGACATATGCATTCTTGTACCCCTGTGACAATAAGTTTCGACATAAAATTTGCCTGTCAGATCCTGATAAGCGTGTATCCAGCAACATTTATCCAAACACCTTTGATGTCGAATGCAGTGTATGGTTTTGGTAGACTATGGCTTTAGAGGCTTTTCATCAGAACAATTCAGTAGAGATCTTGGTCACACTAGGCACATTTCAAGGAGGAATAAATTCTCTAAATAACACACTTTCCCGAATTCAAATCGGACAATTGTTTGATGTAAAAAACAAAGCTTTGGTCAATACATGCAGGTGGCCTGAATTTTTGCTCCTAAGTGTACTTTGCACAAATGTTTATAGTATAGAACATTTAATGTCACTTTGCATTGAAGCAAAACCTGTTGAATTGCCCCTGAATTATTCTTAAATTAAAATTCACCTTAATACCCCAAATATAAAGACAATACCCATCCCACTCGGTCCATTGCTTTTCTCTAAGCTGGTCTCTGATATTTTCCGTTTCATATTAATTTTTCAAGTTTTCCTACATGCATGAGCACGTACTCTTGGTGTTAAGCTTTTTGCTCATCCCTGGCTTATGAATAATGCGCAGTAAACACGAAACTGTTCTGCATATTTCCCTTCGTATTAAATATGACATTACCCTCCCTAACCCCAGTCTTAATTCAAGCTATGCAGCCCCTCACCACCCTGCCATCAAAGAAAAAATAATCGTATTAGACCAGATGACTTAAATTATCAGGGTTAGGACATAAACATGGTGGCACGTAACGCATAATTTATACTTGCTGGGATTGTACTGTAGGCCTACTTCATATCTATCAATAATAGACTACCATCTATTTTTGCTTCTTAATTAACAAAACATAGCCCTAAAACAGTTTTTGTAGACAATGCCCATGCTCTGAATTGGAGCTAAAATGCCATACTTACATTTGAAGCAAATGCTCTGACTTGCTCTTAATTTACATAAAACAATTATACAAAATTTGCTTTTAAAAGAAATGCTGCAGGTTGCAATATACAGCATACATCTATAAACATTGAATGTAGCAGAAAAACGCTGAAAATTGAAAAAAAAGTATAAATCTTATGCTTGCAATATTGGTTTTACAATTTTACAAAATTTTACTTTTAATAGAAATGCTGTAGGTTGCATTGTACTGCCTACATCTAAAAACACTGAATGTAGCAGAAAAACGTGGGAAATGTAAAAATTATAAATCTTATGCTTGCAATATCGAAAATAAATCCTATAAATAATGCATTTGTGAACAATTTTGGTTTCTTCAACGTATTAGTTCTTCCCAAATTCTGGGTAGATTCAATAATATTGGGTTTCTCGCTTATATTTGTGACAGGAAAAATAAATCCTCAAACTCGATTTATAATCGATAATAATTTATAATATTGCAATTAAAAAGAACATGATTTCGAGTGAAAAAAGTTGCAATTTTAGTTGTTTACTCTGTTGTAATTGCTTGTTTAGTTAAAAACGAATGTAAAACCATGAATATCGTTGAATTTTACAGGAAATTCATGTACCTAAGCTATGATTAAAGTGTGCAAAACCATAACGTTGTGCCTGGAAATTAACTAAAAAACATTTTAGTGAAAAAAATTGGTATTAAAAAAAATTGAGTACAAGAAACAATAGGTTGAAACGTTGTACAACATTGCAGTTAAATTAAGAAAACATAAATGAGCACTTAGTGAAAAACATGTTGATTTCACGAAACGTTTTAAATGTCAGAAAATGCCCAGTTAATTGAATTTTTTAATAGATATGCTCGGTTCAATGATCTCTCTTGGGTTCAACGATGAATAACCTTAGTTCATTTCCATCCTGGCAAAGTTTACTTCATTAAGTTTTATCATTGGTCCTTGCATATCTGTTTAATAATTTTTTTTGCTAAATTTACTATGTTTACTAATTTTTGGGGCTGTGCTACAGAATGTGCCCAGCTCTACCATAGACACAATGCGAAAGTGGGCTTCTCCACATGGCTCGTAGGCTGGCAGTGATTGCCTGACAGTCAGGGACAGCTGATACAAAATGTGTTTTTAGGTTTAGTTTTGACCCCCATTCACTGCACCACCACTGTTGAAGATGTAGGGTGGCACAAAAACGTTTTGAGCTAATAATAAACCAAATTTGCAACATTGTTTTGCATCTGTTTTGAGTTAGAAATCCTTTTCCTCGGTGGATTTGCGTAACAATAATCGCAATATTCATTCTGAAAGTTAAGTGCTCGCCTTTTGGGTCGTAAAAAAATTAATTGCAGTAAGGGAAATTACATTCGGAGCCAAATTCAAGTGCAGATTTCGTGAATTCTCCTCGCACTAATGGCTGCCATGGAGACAGAAAGGCAAAATTCATAATTTTAGCTACAAAGAAACATATTAATATCCCCCACACTGGGGTAACTGACGTCCTCATCCCCTACCTGTTTCATGGCGTAAGTCACCGAGATAACGCTTATGTTTAACGATTCTCAAACATGTAACAAGAATGTTAATGTTGCGCAACGTCCATAATGTGACACATTTTAGGCCGTTTGCCTCTCGTAACGACCTCGTATATCCCACACCCCTCTTTGGTCTATGTACAATTAGATACAGAGTAGCTCGTAATGTGTTCAGGGGGCTTATAGGGGGTGGGGTGGAATCAGGTTTATTATTATCACATCATACATACTTAATCAGCCGTAGGAGCATCATGTTTTGGACAATTTTTTTTGTTGCTGGAGCAGTGTTTGGCTATCCAATAATTATGGACAAACAATATAAAAGGGACAATTAGGTATCGGTGTTATTTATGTGATATTAACTGCAAACAATGTCATTGTCCGAGGGGGTATGAAGTACAGGGTGGGTGAGCAGTCGAAGTGCAGGTCCTGACGTGGGACCCATGTTGAATCTAATAAACCTCCTTTTAATGTTCAATTTCTGCATTGTATTTTGCAGTAGAACCTGTCTAAACAAATGCTGTGTAAATTGATTTTCTTTAAACAAATAACAGTGGAATGCAATATCCTCGCAAAACTCTCGGGTACCAGTCCCTATGTGGGGTCCATGTTAAATCTAATACGCCTCCATAACCTGATATTCAGTTTCTGCATTGCTTTTTTTGTAGCACCTGTCTAAACTAATATCCTCCCTAAACTCTAGTCCCTAAGACATTCGTTTATCCAGGTTCTGTAAAGTAAAAATGTCACATAAGTAAAGTGTTTTAGATGCAATGTTAAGATAATTTGTTTTCAAATGTCAATCTTAATCCATGAGTGTTTACGAATTTTACAGTCTGGAAACATCCCCAAAAAAATAATCTGGAAAACTTGGAAAATGTCAGTGAAATTTAATTTTAAGATTCGGCTAGTCATTCTGTGTGAATGATAGGGAACGTTCACGTATTATCTCATCACGAAATTATTTTCAGTTGAATTTTTAACAAGGAGATAAGAGAAGATGAATGTGAGCACCCTGAGTGGGGGAACTTCTTACCTTATGTCTTAAAATCAGCGCCACCTAAACTCGTACCGAGGTCAAAGTTCAACTTGGCTTTTTTATATTTGCTTTTTCATGCTTCGATTTTGAAACCAAATTTTCATTTGCCGTCCAGTCAGATACAGCGAATTGGCCATATCCTGAGTGTCGAATAATAAGTGTTGAATATATTTATAATATATTATCATGAACAAAATGGTAAGCGCAAAATATTTGGGGAATATACACAAAATATACCCTTTTTTTCATTAATGCAATGGGGATCGAACCGGGACCTTTCGAGGAAACGCACATACCATACATATTTGATATTTGAGGCTGTACTCATCTTAATCTTATGTCTGTTGAAAGGGTCTCTGCTTCTCTCTTGGCCTCATCTCTCGATGGTAACTTTCACTCTCAGCTCTCAAATTGCCACTATCCCTTATACTTTACAAAAGCTTAGTTTTAGTTGTTTCCATACTTCGCCAGATTCAATTAAAATCGTAATCATTGACGAAATGGCGTCATTTCGGTTATCTTAATTCACAAATCTAATACAATTTGTAGAAATTTAGACCATAATTTGCTTACCTGACGATGTAACGAACGCGACAATCCGCCATCTTGTCGAACTGCTAAACAACAACAACGCCACCTAGGACCAATTAAGGTGCAAATGGTCGTATGCCCCTGGTTATAGTGGCAAAGAAAGATAATGACGTTGAAATTTATTGGATGAATAAAATACATGTGATTACCAATAAGGCAATTAACATTTTTAATTGCATTGAATTTCAAGAGCCATTAAAGCAGTTTGGGGACATTTATAAGGGACTGGAATTTTCATGAATTTGATGATTTCATGAATTACAAAACGTTACAATCATGCTACCAATCGTACCAACACGAAGAAAATACTTCCAATTAGTCTAATTAACAATGCTTCATTTATGTATACGAGTCAGTTTCAAATTCATCTATGAAATTTGGGACATTCATAAGGACGTCCTGGAAATCATGGAATTTTGATGAATTACACGTACAAACTGTTTCATGAATTTGATGTAGGCCCTTTTACGAAATGTTACAGTAAAGTTACAAAACGTACCAACATGAATAAAATACTCCCAATTAAGCTAGTCTAATATATTATCATAAATATATTCTTAATACTGTATAATGTCAATATATTTGTTATAGTTGTATTATTACCAAATATGTCATATATTAAAAACGTAATTTATTTTTTGAAATACGTGTAATATTATAAGAATATATATCAGTATATTTATAATATATTACTCGGATATAATTTTTCCATTGGGAACAAATTGATGACTTGTGTTTTAAAATGTGGTAGACTAAATACATGACATGGTAAAGTTTTAAAATTTCTGAAGCTTTCCGAAAAAGTGATTGCGAAACCTGGAAAAGTCAGTGAATGTTCAAGTATTACTGGATGTCATCACAAAATGATTTTCAGTTGAATTTTGAACATGAGATGAGAGAAGATGAATGTGAGCACCATGAGTGGGGAACTTCTTACCTAATGTCATGAGATCAGCGCCACCTAGAATCGTGCTGTGATCAAAGTTCAACTCGGCTTTTTCTATATGCATTTGATGCTTCCATTTTGAAACCATTTTTGATCTGCCTTTCTGTCAGAGAGAGAGTGAATGGGTTATTTCCATCCTTTGTCTCGTGGTCAGGTAGTGTTCAGTCAAATTCAGATTTGAACACTACCTTATTTAAATTAATTTATTTATTTACAAATTTTATACATTTGTATAGCATGCAAACGAATTGATGACTTCTGTGTTTTAAAATGTGGTAGGCTAAACATACGACTTGACCCTTTCTGAAGTAAAAACGTCACATCGGTAAAGTGTTTTAAATTATCTGGAAATTTCTTAAGAAAGTGTATGAAAAACTCGAAAATGCAGTGAAATTTAATTTTAAGATTCGGATAGTCACCCTGCGTGAAAATATTTCCGGCCACCCTGCATGTGGATATTGCATATAGGTGGCGTTGCCATAGGTGCGAAGTAAAGGTGAAAACAAGTTCGGAGGTCAAACCCAACACATTATCGACGTGGGTGGAATAATTGACAAGGAAGCCATCTTGCCAATCTGCACTTAGGGCAGATTGGACATACTGTACGTGAGTCCTTAACCAGTTTGACCTCTGTTTAATATTAACGCGGGGGGTCGCTCGATAAGCACGGGAAGATAATTAACTGGGACCCAGTTTCCTTTCTGGAGATAGGGCTTGGAGAGGAAGGAAGCAACTTCTTCTATTTTATTTATCCTGTGGTTTATGGCGATTCTTGTGAAGTCCACTTTAATATCGAGTCCATTGCAAATGTGGTCTTAGAGCGCCATGGTCAGGCCCCTGAAATTATTGTTATTATTATTAAGGGTCATAAAACGCTGCATCGTTTTCAAGAATAATTCGATGGCTCCATGGACATCCATTCCCCACTTTATTTAGTCAGTGTTTTAATAATGCGTTTGTCGAACGAGGGGCCAAGGGGCCCAGGCAGCCATTTTGCACCCACTTCCGGAACCAAATAACACTCTTTCAAATACCAATATCTGCCTTTTATTGGGAACATTATTGCTCAGTCGTTTTTCTCCTTTTCAACATTCGATCCATAGGCCGAAGCCTCACTTTTTGGGCACCCCCAAGAATGGGCCCTTTCCAGTTTGGGCACCTTTGTTTGCTTTTGCCTGGTGACCCTTAACTGGCTTTTGGTATAATCATGCTAATTGAATACACATCTAAACAACAGTAAACTTGTTATCCAAATTTCAACTCTTCAGCGGCAACTACTGTACATGTATGATGATTCGTGTGCCAAAAGACATGATACAGAAAATGTCTTCAGCGCCATCTATGTTGCATTTTACTGGTATGTTGATTTGAGCGCCTCAGGGTGTGCTATAACAAAATGGTGACCGGAGATACGCATTTGTCATGCATCCGTAATGGCCAATAGTTACCCTTCATGATCTCAGCACTATCTATGTTGATTCGAGCGCCTCAGGATATTCCTATAATAAAATGGCGACAGGGGTATGCATTTTTCGTGCATCGGTAAGGACCAATAGTTGCATTTCATGATGTCAGCACCATTTATGATGATTCGAGTGCTAAAAAACATGCCACAAAAATGGCGACAGGAGATATGCATTTGTCCTGCATCGGTAATGGACAATACACTGTAATTACTGTAAATACACATTTATAGTACATACGCAATGGCCAATATTCTATACACCTCATGATCGCAGCGCCATCTATGAGTCACTCTTATTATTATTCCTAATTAATGCTCACTCGTAAGCACTACAGCGCCATCTATGTTGATTCGAGCTCCTCAGGGTATGCTAAAACAAAATGGCGACTGAAATACACCTTTGTAGTATATCCGCAATGGAAAATATTGTACAACTAATGATCTCAACACCGTCTATAATGCATTCCTAAGTAATGATCACACATGAACACTGCTGCACCATCTACATGTATGTTGATTCGTGCGCCTCAGGGTATGCTATTACAAAATGGTGACAGGAGATATGCATTTGTCGTGCATCGGTAATGGACAATAGTTACACTTCATGATCTTAGCGCCATCTATGATGCATTCCTAATCATTATTCCTAATTAAATGATCACTCATGAACACTACAGCGCCATCTATTATGATTCAAGTGCCAAAGTGCCAGTAGAAAGATGGATTTAATTCTTACAAGAAAATGGCGACCAGATACCATTAGGAAAATCTGAACTAATCAAGATTCTGGCGCCATTTTGTTGTGGGAAATCTAACCTGCCCGCCGGTTGCCAAAAGGCGCATTGCATAGTGCTGGAATCTTGAGCTGCAACTTGTTGCTGTTCATCTTCAGGCGCCATTTTGTTGCAGTGTGCTCAGTTAAATCGGTATAGATGACGCGGGAAAATAATGGACTGGTCAGTCGTTGGTCAGCACGAGTAATTGTCATTAATGTAATAAAATTAGAGTAATAAAAATTAATTAAAAATATACAAAAAAACAATAAAAATAATTACTAATAACTAATCAAAATGATAAATAATGACTAATGAAAATAATAAATAACAAAACAAATCATGCTAGAAAACTACTTGAGTCAGGTAATGAAGTCTGTTTTCCATCAAGAAATGCTATACTGTGAAACATAAAAGCATCTTTGGACCACTTCCTTTCTTGCCCAAACTGAAGAGGTTGTTATGATATGCTCTCAGCTCGCAACTTGTTCCTAAATTTTATTATTATTCAGCTTGTGTCTGTTTATTAAAGGGGAGGAGGAGGAGGTGGGGGCGCTGGTAACTGTGTTTATTTGAATAAGTTGAAGGAGATGAGAAATGGATTTGCTGTTTACATTGGCGAGTGGGGGAACCACCATAAAAGCAGATTAGGCTCCTAGGGGTCAGTTTAAGTCCCATGGCGCCGCTCGGACATTCCATCGTCGACTGGCTGGACGTATCAATGACCTCACTGAGAGCTCTATGGGAATTATCTTCGTGTCTGCACTCCAGGGTTTGGGGCTTAGCATGCTGGGGTCAGTTTTGGACATTAGTGTCCAAGTTGGCTACACTTGTTATTGCAGTGGACATCGAATTTGGTCAAGATTAAAGTGGGGGAGAGGGTGATCAAGATGTGACTGGATTGCCGAGTTGTTGAACTTGGCCTTTACTATCTTGTTTTCTTGGGGTCTGCAGAGACCCTAGTGGTTTGGAGACTAAACTGCCTGGTGTTTGGTTTTGAATGTTGACTTTACATTTGCTTAAACTCAAAAATTCACTTTTGTGATTCCTGGAAATTGCCTAAGGGACCTATACAGATAATTCTAAGAGTGAAATGGAACAGTTGTCATTGAATTTGATGAATTACCAGAATCTCATCAGTTCTGAGACTTCTGACCAGAAAATTGACCGATATAACATCGGTTTTTCAGTTTATGCAATCACATTTACCAATTTTTTTACTAAGTTCTTTACATGTAAGGCTCGAAATTTCAATTGTTTTGTGGTTGACCCCTAAGTGGAATTGTCGTTTTTTAAATGCAGGTGAAATTTCAACGAAAGTAATCTTATAATTCTAACTCATGTCAACTTCTGTCAACAAAGCAATACAATTTGTCAATGAGAAATTGAATATGAAGAATTGAAGTCACTAGAGGCCCACGGTCTAATAGAGATAGCTATTGTCTGATGAGCATTCGTGCTGTTTTATTGTTGCTCAAAATTGCCTCGCATTATCATGGTGCAGCTGGTCAACTTTATTCAGACTTTTGGAATTTTGCTGTGAGTTTTACTCAAAGAAAAGTCACTTTTACCCAATTTTGGGTATTTTATCCAGGTTTGGGCAAGTGCTAGCTAGCTTCTTCTGATTCTAACTCATGTCAACTTATGTCAACGCAGCAATACAATTTGTCAATGAGAAATTGAATCTGGAGAATTAAAGCCACTAGAGACCCGGGGTCTAATAGAGACGACTCTTATTTCATGAGTATTCGTGCTGTTTTTTGTTGCTCAAAATTGCATTGCTTTAGCATTATCGCTGCCGTGAGACAACTTCATATGACCATCAAGTATTTCGCAAGATGGGACATCCTGTCCATCAACAGCATGTTGTTGGACATTTTATGGATTTTCCATGCTTGTTTTCGTGCTGAAGAGCTTTTCCCATTTACCTTATAAATTGCACCTGATCCTTTCCTCTCGAGAATTCAATGAACTCTAGTCCATAAAACACTTTGATAAATCCGTGTTTAATTGACACGAGGAGCGGTCATAAAATCTCTTCCAATTGGAAATAAATGGCGACGTGTCTCACTCGTTCAAGGGCCTCGTAATTGAATAGGAAAGCTTTTATGGCGTCAAAAAGACAGCGAATGCACCTTAAATTATCCCGAAATTGTCTCACGTACAGCACGTCCTCAGGTTATACAGCGCTGAATGTAATTTGTTGCTTGTTATACGATCGCCCCAGTCTTTCTATTGGGCTTTCATAATAAATTCCCATTGTTTACAAATGGAAGTTGACTCCATGGTCCGGATTTTGTTACAGGACGTAAACGTTGTTCGTTCAAGAGGTCTCAGGGCAAAACATGCATTTTCTTTAATAGAATTTGCAACAGATTCAGTTTGAAGTAAACGGCTTATATGGGCATTGTGAATGGTTTTGGGAAATACTGGTTTATTGAATAATTGGCATGGGTCCCACAGACCTGGAAAACTCAGTGAAACTGCAAAAACCTGGAAAAGTCAGGGAAAATGGATTTACTGTGAAAAAATCAAGGAAATTCGACAAATCGAAGATATATTTTTTATAACCAGTTATTAGTTAAAACTGAAAGAAATTAATGAAATAGTCAATTTGAAAAAAAAATAATCTAATATAGTACTCCTCACGTTGGCATATGTCATACTTTGCACTTTTCACTGGTCAGGGTGGACAGGGAAATTTGTTTTAAAACACGGAGAAGTCAGGGAAATGTCAGTGTTTATTCCCTTCACTTTTAATTTTCTGAGCAAAAATTCATCATTTCTAATCAATTTTTTAGATAATATCGAAAAGACAATTGTCGGAAATTTGCTTTACAACTGTAAAGCTTTACCAACTGTTTGCTTTACAACTGGTAATTTTGATGCCAAATTTCAATTTGCTGCAAAATCGAAAATTTCAATTTGCTGCAAAATCGAAAATTTCAATTTGCTGCAAAATCGAAAATTTCAATTTGATGCAAAATCGAAAATTTCAATTTGATGCAAAATCGAAAATTTCAATTTGATGCAAAATCGAAAATTTCAATTTAATGCAAAATCGAAAATTTTAATTTGATGCAAAATCGAAAATTTCAAGTGAACACACTATAAGGCCTTGTTAATCGAACTTAGTTTTACAATTTGTAAGTAAATAATTATCAACATCATACATGTATTATCAAACGCTATGGATAAAAGGATAAAAGGTTATATGGATAAAAGGTTCATGGTGCGTTTAAGCAAAAAAACTCACTCAACATGTAAGGTCGAGGGAAATCTGTCTCAATTCAAAATCCATATAACAATTACCCTGGAATTGAAATAGCCTTGTTCAGGACGAAAACAAGTATTAAACCAGCGTGTTTTTCATCCATTGAGGATTTGCTTTTCATTGTTATAATTTTGATAATGAAAATTTTATCATCACTAATGACGATGAATAAAAATGAATAATCGGATGCTGCTTTCTATATCCACATAACGTGATTTGGTTTACGATAAACCGTACATGTATTAACACGAGTGCAGATGACTAGGTAATGAAAGCATTTTATACTAGGTATAATGAAAATTTCATCCTCAATAAAAGGATCTTGAGTAGACCTGAATCGTCATTGGATTTCTAAGAAAAAGCCGACACGCATCATTTGAAGGGCTCAAATTAGCTTCTTCCATCGCTGGGAACATCCAATAAGCAATTTTAATGAAACGCTGAATAATAAATAGGGCTTTCATATTTCACATTTTAGCGCTATGCATTCTTACCTTAATGAAATTTGTTTTTTCTCGCCAAGAGCTGAGCCTTTGCACAAACTCCTATCTTTGGGCACCTTTGAGATTTGGGCATTTTGTCTTGAGAAAGTGACTTAATCCTAATCTCGAAGCAGTGCAGATTTCTGTTCTTAGGGGACCCTGTCTTGAGGCTAGGAATCATTAATGCTGCAATCATACATGTCAAGATAATGTTAAAAATGCTAAACAAATTAAACAGAAATGTTCATACTGTCTGTTGCATTTTCTTAAGCTTGTTTTGATATTTTGGGGTGCGAATTATAAATGATGGGGAGTTGGAATAAGAATCAGGGTTTACTACGGTGTAGTGCCTGCTCTAGCATTGAAACTATGAGAAAGTGGGCTTCGCCTCATTACTCGTAGGCTTGCAGTGATTGCCTGGTGGTTAGGGGCAGCTAAATCAAATCTCATCCATTTATTGGGTTAGATGTAACACTAAAACAAAAGCGAAAATTATATAAATGATTAATTTTGACAGCTAGAACAGATGTCATTCTTGTTTTTTTAATTGACAAGTACTGTATAGTTGAAGTATGAATATTATGCGCACTATTGGAGCATGGATTAAACTAAAGTTGATCCAAGAAATATTCTTATAGTACACAATGTTTGATAAAACCATGGCTTCAGTTGTTATAATATCAAAATTATCTCATAACATCATGTAGACATGATGTAATGTTAATGTTAACATTGTTTTGATATTTGATAACTTAAAACTGCTAATCAGAAATTCGCTGGAATCGATATAAGAATTATCTGGATGTTGTTCTGTTTTTGATAACCTGATAACATCTAAATTTAAAGAATTTAAGTTATAGAAATGTTTCGTACAACAATTTACATTCATTTAACATGTTACATTAATGTGAAGTGGCTTAACTACACTTAATTGCAGTTGTAAATACTTTACATATACATTTAACACTTTATACTATACGTATCATGATTTATTTGTAAATTTTAAATGCTTATCATCATTATGCATGTGATGTCAGTTTGGTACAATCACATTACTTTCAATTACCCAATCAGTAGGGAGGGTGCTTCATAAGTCGTGTTTTGTGTTGAACATTGTTCGCTCTAGACATTCAAACAGCGCCACCTACCTTCATGATTTCGACACTACTGTATCATGGGCTAAAATAAGATGTTCTGCAGATTTTCTTCAAAAAACGCTTTGTATGTAAATCGATGCTCAAGTTAAAGAGGGTATAGGAAACTTTGAAGAAATGATCTATTTTCGTTCTGCATCGAGATATAAGGGAGATATTGCTAGTGACTAGAAAGGGGCCAATCAGAGTGCAATAAAGGACAAGTTGACAGCAACGTAAACTGATTTCAAGACGAAATTTTGATTCGCTGGCAACGTAATGTATGCTTCAGTAGCTTTCACATCTTCGATCAGATTAATCCAACAACAAATTGATAATGACAGACAGCTAAGAAACTCGTTTCCAAATTTCCTAGTAGTAATTTTATTATTGAATATCTCGCTTTATGCATTTGGCAGATAACGTTGTTACACAGTACTTTTGCTTACAGTCGACTGGCCCATCTGATAATGGTCTCTTGTTATCCCCAGATATTCCTCGCATTTCCCCCCAGAAATTCACGTGTAAGACTACATTTTTTAAACGGATAAAATATGTAAGCATGGGGCATGTCTGAGCATGGTTTTCCCTTCCATCCTCTCATTGTGGTGTACGTTTTATCATCGTTTCATTCATATTTCATATAAATGTCATGTTCATCCAAAAATGCCTTTTCGTAAAAAAAAGATCTAGGAATTTATTTCTGAGACAGAGTAGAAAAAAGGACAAGATAGGCTCATGTACATACACTGAGAGCTAGCCTTAAAGCTCCATGTATTTCTGTGCAAATTGATTTTAAAAATGGCTACTGAATCTGCATGGCAATGGGACAAAACCATAAAACCAGAAACCTTCTGAGCAAAAAGCTCAGAAAGCCATAGATGTACAAGAGTTTATGATAAAAGCATAAGCTTTTTCGTTTATCGTTTGGAAAATAATAAGCTTTGGTATCTTTGCCCAATTTGAGTTCAGTGGTCACCAACATTGCTCTATACAGGCTGAGGGAAATATTTCTGAATTAAACTGACTTGTGCATTCAGAATTGTGACTGAACTAACTTTCAATTGAGTTTGGCTTGAGAAATGAACTTTCTGAAGGGTTATGCTCATTGAGAAAGCAGTGAAATTTTACAAAAAATGTCAATTTTATCAATAAATCGAGTGGTATTGGGTGTGCATTGCTAATTGTCATTAAAAGCTGGCAATGTTTCAAATTAAATTTACTACTGCATTCAGATTTGTGAATGAAATTAACCTTAAATTCAGTTTTGTTAGTGAAATGAACTTTCTGAAGACTTTGTCCACTGTTATGGTCTTTTGAAATACATCATCAAAAAGCACCATCCTGATGTCAGGTGACGACATCACCTATTCTCAACATGTTGATGAATTAACCCGAATTCATTGACTTACTTTTGATTTAATGCATTATAATTATCGCTATTTTTATTGGTTTCCATAAAGATTGACTTATTCTCCAGGGACTTATTGTTTAGTTATATATTCCATCGTTGAATTTTTCACAAATAAAAATTGATAAATTGCAAAAGGTTATGACCTTTCAATCACCATTAAATTGTAGCAATTTTGATTTTTTTGTGAATAATTTAACGAAGCTATAATTAACGTTAAGTACATGTAAATAAGCAGTCTCTGGTGAATAATTCAATCTTCGTGAAAATCAATAAATTTAGCATTAAGAAATATGAAAGCCAAAGTAAATAAATAAATTCAGTTGAATTCGTTAGCATGGTGGGAATAGGCGATGACGTTCACATGACATCAGGATGAAGTAATTGCTCTGAGCTTTTTCAATCGGTCTTAATAATGACATTTTTCGGAAAAAGTCAACTTAATAATCAATTGTGTGGCATTGGGTGCGCATTGCTAATTGTCCTTTAAATCTGGAAATATTTCTGAATTAAACTAACTTCTGCTTTCACATTCATGAATGAAACTAACTTTCAATTTAGTTTTGTTAATGAAATTAACTTTCTGACTGCCTTGTTAATTCAGAGTAAAGATTTTTGAATGACATTTAAGAAAAATGCAAATGTGCAAATCAATTGAGTTGGGTTTATTAGGGATTGCTGATTGTGTATCACAACAGCTATTAAATGCTAGAAATAATAATAATTGCGAAATATCCTGCACGTTGAAAGATCGTAACCCCAAATCGTAGCCGATTTTGTAGCCAACCTAGTACATTATAGAAGTTTTGGTTTTGTGCGTTGAAATTAATAATTTTGATTTATTTCTGAAAAACTGTTCGCTATTTAATATTTTCGTTATCATGTGAAACACAAGTGGCCACAAAATATCGCCTTTTATTGCAGGAGGCTATAGTAAATGCCATTTACCAAAGCACTGGCAATGTGAGTAACCTGGAGGGCTGTCAAAATATGGTAAGTGTCGATTGCTATCCCCATGCTTGCATAATCGCACGCCAAAATTAGTGTAAAACAGTTTGAATCTTCATTCATTTTGTGTCCGTGTTGTGACGTTTTCATCATTGTGTTGTAGTTACATCACTGCATCGCTTGATAGTCATCACATGAAACTACTTTTGTTAGACAGTTCATTAACCATAACAGGAACTTAGGGGGCTAGCCAAATGATGACAGTTATTACAGTGGGGTCCACCAAATGTGACATTTGACATTTTACATCAAGAACATAACAAGCCTGTTTTAAACATTCATTAATCAAGAAATAGATGATCATGACACGTTATTATTGTTATTGGGACGTTGACGTAGCATGTCATAAACTTATTAACTTAAGTGTTGGACAAATACTGATTAATGAAAATTGTAGAAGGTCAACTAAAGGTCACATTTGACATTTCGTATCAAGAAAATAATATTCATAACTCAAGAAATAAACAAGAAACGTATTAAAATATTATGTCACAGTTCACGTCATTATCATGACACGTACTACTTGAGTAACTTGACGACTTGTGATACACGTATTTGAGTAACTTGACGACTTGTGATACACGTATTTGAGTAACTTGACGTGTGATACACGTATTTGAGTAACTTGACGTGTGATACACGTATTTGAGTAACTTGACGTGTGATACATGTATTTGAGTAACGTGACGACGTGTAGTATTTCATGACATGTCGCAGAACATGTCACAATTTAAATTCCCAAACAAACAATACTTAATGGCATGTAATACTTGAGTAACTTGATGACATGAAATACTTAATGACATGTTATACTTAAGTAACTTGACGACGTGTGATACTTGAGTAGCTTGACGAGGCGACGTGTAGTATTTCATAACATGTCGCAATAGATAACATGATATTAATTCCCAAACAAGCAATACTTCATATCGTGTAATACTTGAGTAACTTGACGACATTTGAAACTTGAGTGTTACTTGTTGACATGAAACGCTTAATGACGTGTGATACTTGAGTTACTTGACGTGTAGTATTTCTTGACGTCGCAGAACATGTCACGATATAAATTCACAAACAAACAATACTTAAATGGCATGTAATACTTGAGTAATTTGATAACATGTAGACGTAATGCTTGATTAACTTGATGACATGAAATACTTCATGACATGTCGAAGAAATGAACCAACAATACAAATTCCCTAACGTACAAACAATACATAATGACGTGTAATACTTGAGTAACTTGATTACTTGTTGTTACTTGCTGACATGAAATACATCATGACATGTCGAAGAATTAGACCAACGATACAAATTCCTAAACTTACGAGCAATACTTAATGATATGTAACCGTTCAGTATCCTCATTACATGAAACATTGATGACATGTAATATTTGCTGCCATGTTGCAGAAATAAGCCAAGATTAAAATTTCTCAAACAAACAAATAATGACAAGTTCCTGTAATACTCTAATGACAATTCGTACTCGAACGTTCCCTTTACTTTTTTTTACAATTTTTTTTTTCGTTGACGAATTCACAATTTATAAATTCAACAAAAGCCATATCTATCCAGATAATTTTAATTTCATTGGCAGTACAAACACGTCATACAAACTTTATGCAACTAAGCAGTCCATTGAGCAACTCGTTCGTTGTTTATTCGTGATTTTAATGCCGGTTGATGATAGGCCGTTGCGAATTTGAATTTAATGCGATTCTAGCTCAATAAACAGGCTTAATTTATGAAGTGCGATATGCGAAGGCCTGATAGACCTGCGAATTAATCTGTCTTTTGTAATTTCTGGCGCTGGCATCTGCCATATTTTCACATCCACCAGTACACACGTTTACCATTAGAGCCTCATTAAGTGTAATAATAATGCCCATTCAATGTAACAGAAGTGAGGCACGATGTATTGAAACATTTCGAAACGTACGTAGGCCTAATTGGGTGGCTTTAATGTGCTGCAAATTGCGTTTAATTCATTCGAAAATTGTTCAGCGTTAGTTTTAATGGTGATCGCACCCTTAACTAAGAGAATGTACAGTAAGGGGCAGCATTTATAATTAAATGAGTTTTGTGGAAATGTAACATTTGTTGATGAAAAGCACAAATTAGTAAACAGTTTATGCAGTTGTTCTTCATTTGCATTGCCAAAGAAACATACTGTACAGGGTGAGGAAAATGTCTGAGCCTGTGCTATTATACACATGTACATCTTTCCAATTTGATTCACCCTATTTAGTGCTCAGTTATATTTAGTAAATGTTAGTCTTGTATTTCGACAAGTTGTCGATTTTTAATCTTAGTTGCAGATCTTTAATTGTCTACTATCACGATTTGATTAACAAATTAGACCTACTACAAAATTGTTCGATGTAATTTAAACTTTGGCACATTTTAATGGATATTAGGTTATGCCAATATAACTGGATAAAACTACCATCAAAACTTAGTACATGTAATCTGGAACTAACGCATGAAAAACTACGTCATACTTCATATATCGTCCACACAATTTGAGACGCATAACAAAACACGAATTTGTACCCCTAAAAGTCTGACAAATTTAATTCTTCTCAATTTGTATTTTTCTAACTTTGTGGGTTAAAGTTTGAATAAAACTTGAGAAACAAAGGTTAGTGAACTGGAACTAACGCATTAAAACATCTAAAAACGTCCTCAAAATTCTCCAATTGGTTACGAATTGTTTTTATAACTTTCATTCCAAAAGCACACTAAATTTATTAAATGCTGTAAGTATGATTTTCAAACACCAAACATGTTATATTCAGTACAGTATTTTAATCATAAATCATGCATGTGATGTTATATAGTTATGGAAATATTGAATTAAAACAAAATAAGAAACCGAAATCTCGTTATACAGGGTGCCCAAAAATCTCTTTTACAGCTTTGATTTAAAAAAAGATGACATCTGTAGAATATTGACAGTTTCTGCCAACATCTTTAAACTGATTTATGATATTGTTGTTCCCAAGTTAGATATTTTGTGCAGTTCCTTTGTTAATATTCCTTTGCAAAAACATTTGGGCCAATACATTTTTTAAAATATCACTTTAGAGAGGTTTATTCTATACATGGTTCCCCAGCGCATTTTATTATTTTAGAGAGGATCTCATTTTACTCAGGATTATTTTAGACAGGTTCTACTATAGCGAATAGTGCATCTTATTTTCTAGTTTGGAGGTTTACATGTACAAAAATGTTACTGTTTTTGAGTCTTCCTCACCAGCTACTGTGGTTTCTTTGATAAATTTGATATTATAATTCTCGTAATCCCAACCGTTATAAATTCTGCGTTCGTCACGCCCCCTGGTTTCAGCTTTGTAATTACATTTCCAATTTGACATATTGGCAACACGCTGTTATAACGAGCACATTTCATTTTCACTAACATCTATTTCAATTTGGGTGGGTTGAGGAATTTCAGGCTCGAATGAAATTGGGTTTGAAGTGAAATTTTCTCCACATTCCCCCTTCGTAATTCCCAAGCCGAATTCAACCGGAAGTGGGCGTGTCCTTCCCTCTTGGCCAGCTACAAATGAAATTAAAGCTTGTCACCAAATGACTCCATTATACTTTCCGGACCATTGAATTGGGGGGTAATTCGAGGGGGTTTTCTGGGAGTAAAAGCACTCGGTAGTGCAATCATGGTGATGGTGGAGGGGAATGTGTTTGTAAGGGGAAATCCCCTCTTCCAAGAACACAACTCTTCGTTTATCCTACTGCTAATACCAAGAAGCAAAAATACAACCTGTAGTGTGCAGGATCCGTTTGCATAATCCACCTAAAATCCACTAAGTTTTTAATCTTCGAAAATGGAGCATAGGAAAACATTTTAACAATGAAGTGCACAATTTTCATTTGGTGAAATCTTTATGGTTGTTTCAGATATGTAAGTTGGAAAACACGTTTAGACTGGGTTAATGTCATCTATAAACTGTTTTCTTAACATTTCTAAGGGCTTGGGCATTACTCAGTTTTTAAGCATAGCTGTATATCGAGCATTTAGCAAAAAAATTGAAAACAGCTGATGCTCAACATGCAATTTTCCATTGCATTTTTTAAACGTTTCTCAATATTTCTGAGTGTTTGAGCTTTTACTCAGTTTTCTAAACATGTGTTAATGCTTGAGAATTTACTGTTTTTGGTTTTCCTCAACATTTCTGTGAGCATTTACTCAGTTTTCTGTTTTCGCAACATTTCTCGGTCCCTGAGTACTTACTCAGTTTTCAAGCGTAGCTTTATATCGATAATATAACAAAAAAAGGTTGAAGTAAGCAGATGCTCAGTTTTTTATTGCATTTTATCTACGTTTTTCAACATTTGTCAGTGTTTGAGCTTTTACTCAGATTTCACTATCTGTCTAAATGGTTGAGAATTTACTGTTTTCGGTTTTCTCAACATATCTTATTCCTTGAGCATTTATTCAGTTTTGATTTCTCAGCACTTCTCAGCGAAAAACATTGAAAAAAAGCAGAATGCTCTGTTTTCCATTGCATTTATGAACCTTTCTCATCATTTCTGAGCGACTGAGAATTTGCTGTTTTTTTTATAAACATTTCTCAGTGCTTAAGCATTTACTCAGTGTTCAAGCATAGAAATTATGACTTGGCTTTAAATCTAACGATGCAAAATTTTGAAAAATTAATTTGCTCAGTTTTCCATTGCAGTTTAACTTCTTTGATGTAATGTTTCTATTGATATATCAATTTAAAACATGTTCATG
The DNA here is from genome assembly GCA_034687865.1 of Kryphioiulus occultus. Taxonomy (NCBI): domain Eukaryota; kingdom Metazoa; phylum Arthropoda; class Diplopoda; order Julida; family Julidae; genus Kryphioiulus; species Kryphioiulus occultus. The sequence goes on from JAQGAF010001429.1 coordinate 24,807, forward strand.
GTGGGGGTCGGGGCATTATTTTCTCGACATTTATTGGTGCTTGAGCATATACTCGGTTTGCAAGCGTAGCAATGGCATGTTGGCAAATGTTGCATGGCTATAGCTATTGCAAAACATGTTTGAAGAAAACATATGCTCATCTTATCATTGCTATTTAGCCTCTTTGAGGTGATATGTCATTTGCCAAACATGTTCAGAATGATGATATGGCATTCGGAAGTACATTTGCATTGGACATTGACGAAGTGGACTCCAGAAAGTATTCACTGAATTTCCACTAGAAATTTCTCCTCCCTCATCCCAATTGCTTTTCAATGGGTTACCAATGGCCTCTTTAGCACGGTCAATCGGCTCAAGTGGTCAAGTGGTCATGCGTTCCATGCAGCGTGTAATGTGATTTTCCGCAGTTCGCATTTCTGCCATTATTGCATTAAGAGGAGGCTGTCAGTTGCATCACCTTCCTCAAAATGCCATCCATTACACTTCACCTAGTTTGTGAGCTACAAGGGACATCTTCATAAATACGTGTTTCCTTCCCAGTTCTCTTTGGTGTAAATTATTGACCGTTAAACGCTCGTGTGCCATGGGCCATTACAGAGCTGTGACCAACGTAAAGAAAAAGATCGAAGTGCTGCCAGGCTTTCAATTAGTTGTCAGTAAATTGTGAGCTACTGTGAATATCTCACCAGCACGACTGCTCAACTTAAATGATAAACCAAAACTCAAGAAAAACATTGGTGGCAATTTGTTGTTCGATGAAGCTGGATGGGACTTTATCGATGATTTTGCCTGTTCCTACTAGTGTTACCAGTGACTTTACCATTTGTGTTATCGATGACTTTGCCGTTCCCATTACCCTTGCCGATGACTTTGCCATTTTCATTAACTTTACCATTGTTGGATATTACTATTGTTGCCAATGCATTTGCCATTCCCATTGGTGTTGCTATTGCAGTAGGTGTTACCGTTAAATTTTCTGTTGCCATTGACTGTTGCCCAGCTCTGTGTCTTTTCAGTTTCAAATTTAAATTCCTTCTTAGGAAACTGTTTTTCGATCTATCGTGACATTCAAGTTGAAACTAAGTAGTTAATTACGGACTCACTGATACCAAAGTTCTTGTAAGGCAACTAAAAAGCCGGGTAACTAAAATTTAATAAAAGGTAAATAAAATTTAATAAAAGGTTACTAAAATTTTAAAAAGTTTACGAAAAGTTTAAAAAAGCTAATGGGCCAGCAGGTTGATCAGCATGTCTGAATCTCTTTGTACTGGACAATGACAGGAACTCAAGTTTCTGTAAACATTAATTTAGAGAGGACATTACTTCACAGTATTTGTTTAGACACCTTTTGTGGTGCAGGACGCTTTGGGGAATATCACGAATTGCATGCAGGAGGAAGCTGCCCTAGTGATTGTTGGCATCAGAGCTCATTTTCGTACATTGCATTTGACATTCAGCCCTATTTTCCACCCTCCTATATGTTGTGTGGTGAGAGGGGAAATGGCGCCATCGTCACCATCGTCCATTAGTGGACCAGCGTACTTAGTCCATTTGCAACAATTTCAAACAAAACAGCACTTAGTACATGGTGATGCTTAGTGAGCTCCACTCGTAATGGCATTAATACCAAGGAGTGATTTTTCAAAATTACCGTATTTTTTGAGGCGCCTTCATGACTATATGGAAATTTATATTCGACGAATGAGCCTCCGAGGACTCATTCCGAGGCCCGTCAAAATGAATTTTCATACTTCAAATTCTGAGAAGAGATAAATCAATCTGAAAAAATTCCCTTTTGAGAAGTTCTCCAAATTCCAAGAAGAAATTTTCATTTTTTTAAGAAATCGTTTGCACTGTTAGAACAACTAAAAGCACAACACATGTGAAACTGAAATACATGTACTTGTACATCTAGCCCTACACTATGAATTACGAAATAAATTCGATTGCAAAGTGGTAGCACAAAGACTGATTGCAAATAGTTTTGTTGCAGACTGGTTACAGCGAAGTAATAATTGATATGCTAACTGGTTGCTAACGTGTTGCTAGGCTAATGTTACCTGTAGTTCTGATTGCAATAGTGATAACTGATTGCTAACTCTTTGTAGTTCTAGTTGAGATGAAATAACTGATTTCTGTCTGCTTGTCAAAACTAATTGCTGCTGATAGGTTGTAATAGTGATAACTGATTGTTAACCACTTTGTAGTTCTAGATTGAAATTAAAAAATTGAATACCTTAGATAAATAAAACCGTCCGACACAATACATTGACCACTGATTGGTAGCATTTTGCAAGACTGACTGTAGCTGTAGTTTTGTGTTAAAAATTTATAACTGTGTGTTACAAGGTTGTAATTAAACAACTGATTGCTAACTTTTTACATTAAAATAACTGACTGCTAACGAGTTGTAATGAAACAACTGACTGCAAATGGGTTTTAATGGAATAACTGATTGTTAACGGGTTGTATAAAATAATTTGTCGCTAACTGGTTGTAGCAAAATGATCACTGATTGCTAAATGGTTGCAGTTTATCTAAGTTGCAATAGTGATCACTGATTGCTAGCTGGATGTCACATGTTGTAATGAAATGTGTAACTGACTGCTCACTGGTTGTAGTGAAACAACTGACTGCTAGCGGGTTGTAATGAAACAATTGACTGCTGATGGATTGTAATGAAACTACTGGTTGCCTATGGGTTGTAATAAAATAATTGATCGCTACCTAGCTGGGTGTAACAAAATGATAGCTTATTGCTAACTAGTTGCATTAATTGATACATAATTGCTAAGCTAGCACTTGTCATTCCTAACCGTGGGTAGTTAACATAAACCATTAATTTAGTGAATCATTTATTGTAGTGAATTTTTTTCTGGAATATTTATACTTTGTTTTTCTGTTTTTTCTTTGAAATCATGTTCTAACAAAAAGCATGTTATGTGGTGTTGGGGGCGTCTAGCCAGAGTAAACAATTTAAAACAATTGCGGATTGTCGACTGACTGCTTGACCAATTATGAGGCTTCAGTAGCTGACCAGATGGATCTTGAGGCATTGGTGATTCCTTCGCCTTCTGAGCTTTGGTAGAGACAAGCCAGGGGCAATTAAGGGAAAATCCGATGGATTTGCTGCTGACCGATAATCACGATGCGGGCAGTTTGACGAAACCACTGGGCATAAGGAAACCCCAGGATGACATTCGATCGTTTGATCGATGGCCAACTGGATCGATAAAGTCCGGAAGATCGATTCGACGCTTATGATTAGATCGACCATAACGCACTCAATTGGGCTTGACGAGCTCCGCCTTAGACAATGGACCCTCAGCATTGATTTATTGTCGTTTGACGGGCAAACCAGTGGATTGGAAATTCAGGAGAAAGCTGCAAGAAATCAGTTGAAAATAACAATCATAAACTGCTGCGATACGTTGGCAATTTGATGGAGATCCTGCCTTGGAAGCTGAAAGATACTCCAAAGATGAGCTTCTCACCTCACTTCTGGATCTTCCTTGCCACTTGAAATTGCCTTGAAAATTATTTTTATTTTGAAAATGTGACATTTCTGGGTTTTGGATCAAAATGGTCTATAGATGACTTCTGCTATACTTCTCTGGCTTGGAAGCTTTTGGAAACGTTCACTTTAACACAAGTAGGCCTTCATGTATTGGTGAAAACTGATGAAATCCTCATTGGTCCTGAGTGGTATTTCTGAGATTTCATGGCTATGAAATGCACATTCAATTTATACAGTAGGTGCTTACCTGCTTGATGTCATTTACTTCAGAACTTAGTTCAGTTCTGGAATTCTTTGCTTGACGTAAACTGATGAAATCCTCATTGATCCTGAGAGTGGTATTTTCGATGTTTCTGAGGTTTCATGTTAATGTCATTTATTTCAAAACATGGTTGCGTTTTTGGAAACCTTAGCTTTAAACAGGTTTTTGATGAAAACTGATGAATGCCTCATTGGTCTTCAAAGTGGTGTTTCTTATGTTCATAATATTTCATGTCTATGAAATGCTCATATCATTCAGAGGTAGTGACCTGCTTAATGTTATTTATTTTATAGTAGGATACAGTAGTTCAGTCCTGGAAACATTCACTTGAAACAAGTTTTGATGAAAACTGATTATTTTTAAATTCTTATTAGTCCTGAAAGTGGTGTATATGATGTTTGTGTTTTAGTGTCAATTAATGAAATGCTCATATAATTAATTAGAGGTAGCCTACTGGCCTGTTTAATATTATTTGCTTCTGGATCATATGATCCATTAAGTCAAATGGGAACTCATCAGGTTATATGGTACTTTTTCTTTGTGGTCGTATCAGTATTCAAGGAAAATGCCAGAAGTTGACTCCTTTCTTAATATGGCGCCTTAAGACGAGTTACGATATTCCAATTTGACGTGGCCCTAACATGGCATTGTCATTTTTTGAATAACTTAAGATGATTTTGATGGAACCGGCGACAAAGGGCCTAAGGGGCAAAGTAATTAAAGGAAAAGGCGTTCGATTTTAGCTGCTTTATGAAGCACCCCACAGGGTGTGAGCAAATACTAATTGCATTTACTTAATAGCACCTGAAGGGTTATAACCAATAAAATTGCCACAATTAGGGTCACGTGTTTGCGTAAGGGTGGAGTAGCCTGTTAAACATATGGGCAATTTCCGCAGATCAATGTTCGGGAAGTACCCATATATTTATGATTGCCCAGGAATCGATACCCATTTTGTTTAATGAAAAATCGATTTTATGCAGTACCCTTTGCATATGCACCTTTTCACCACTCTTGTTTCGAAATAATGCTTTTGCTCTTGATAATGTTGAGCATATGCTTTGTCTTTGACATTGTGTCACTGTTTCGGTAACATGTTGTCATTTACCTGATCCACAATTTATTTATTTTATCTATTCAAATTTTATTCATTTAATTTACTTAATATGGTCATAAAGTCAATCAACTACCCTGAGAACATTTCATGTTTGCATTTTGTCAGGCATACAACATATTTTCCCAATATCTCCATCGGATACTATTTGAATTTTCACAATGTGATAGCATGCTGTAAATCCTGAAATACTAGGAGGAAAACCTTTGCGCTAATCGTCCTTTCAGGGTATCTGTTGAAAATTTGCTACTGTTACTTAAAAGGGTTTTACTCGTTTTTGGGAATGATGCTCCAACAAGTGCTTTCTTCTTAAAATTTACGTAGTTTGTCTTGTGCATCAAATTAAATACGTATAGATATGGGGAAATTGAACAAAAATATTTTAAAATAAAATGTTAAATATTACATTACAATAAATTAACTTGTATGTAATTTCATAATAACCTGAAATTTTTTGTGTAATGCTCCATTAATATTAGCAGCTTGCTTTGAAAAAATACATGTACTTCAATTTTTTTTAAATACTCTGGAAATGCACAATACTGGTACCTTTTGCATCTAGGGTAACATCAGACTTGAAAAACCTGAAAAACCTGGAATTGCCAGGGACATTTGAAAGACGTGGAATGTTTTGGGAAAGTCAGGTAATTTCGTTTTGAAAGTCAGGGACAGCATCTAGTAGCTAGATTAGTTTTTCAAAATAATTCATGTACTGCGTTTCCTTATTATTATTAGATATATTTTTTTAAGATATATTTTTTGAATCTGGAAAAATTAGAAAATAACCCTGGAAAACTCGGAGAATTTTTCAAAAAAAATTCACTTACGGTGTTTCCTTATTCTATTTAATGCAATTGCGGCCCACATTTAACCATTAAATATATTTTTTGAACCTGGAAAAATTAGACGGTCCAGACGGTCCAAACGCTGCTGAAGAGCCAAGATGGTGGTTCTAGCTCTCCCCGTAACCAGCTGCTCCTTCACAGCATTTTGATTTCGGCTTTGCAATCATCACTAGCGTTCTTGCTGGACTCGATCTCGTCTTCAACACTGTCAAATCCTGGCTTTGGCACTGGATGGTGCCACCCAAAGCTGTAGCAACTCTGTTGGTTGCTGGCTTCTTTCATTTCTTGCCTCCAATGCAACTTCCAGCTGATCTGAATGCGATGTTTATGGCATGGCATGCCATGGTATGGCATGGCATGTCGATGGTAAGGAAAATGCGAGTCTTTTCCAGCCATTTTGCGAGAGCAGTTTGCAAGCATATAGAAATTGCAGAAATTAATACATGTAGTTACTGCATGGAACTGTTAATTTTCGGCCCACATTTAACCATTAAATATATTTTTTGAACCTGGAAAAATTAGACGGTCCAGACGGTCCAAACGCTGCTGA
>JAQGAF010001430.1:0-31094 GCA_034687865.1 Kryphioiulus occultus
ATAGCGTATATCGCGTCAACGATATACGCAATGGCATGGTGTTCCTTCATTGTAGATGCGCGAACGAATCACGTTGCGAATCTCGATCACGTGTATATGTTTGACTTGAAGGGCGTGTCCTTTCATCAATAGCGGCACATTTGACATACAATACAGCGTACATGTGGCCAGTGTTAAAAATGTGAAAATTTGTAACCTTGGATGAAAATGTGAAAAATTGGGCGAAAATAACATTTTATGTGGAATTCAGTTCCAATAAATGGAATATATGATGGAATATATTCATTTCCAATGAATTTCACATAAATTGTCATTTTTACCAAATTTTTCACATTTTCCACACAATGTATAAATTTTCGCATTTTTTACACTTTTTCACACTGGCCATATCCCAGGGAAATCCACTTTAAAGCTGTGGAATTCCCCTCCATCCAAGTCCTTAATTTTATAAAAAAGACTAAAATTTGATTTCGAAAAATCATTTCCATGAAAACACACACGAAATCCATTTTTGGTCGAAGGTTAATTGGAAAAGGAAGCTTAAATCCACTATTCGTGGTCTAGTTTTGTAAAAAATAATTACCCACTCAGTTTGCGAATGCGGTTACAGCTCTTGAAATATCTATTTTTTCAGAAATATTGGGCGAAAAATGTGTAAAAGTCATATATTCCATATATTTCCACGTGAAAAACTCCAGATAATTGCGGGTGAAAAATGTGAGAAATTGTACATTATACGAACTGGGTATGCCTGTTTAATCCAAATTGGGACTCTACACGAGCAATATTACTGGCAGTTTCAACAAATACGGACAGCAATATTGATCGCCAATGGATGCAGTACGTGCTGATGGATTGATGTTCCATTCTGATTACTGACGATTATCCTCGGAAAATCTTGCCCCTCCCTGGCAAAAATCCTACGGGCGCCCATGGTAGTAACCCCATTAGAATCAGGAACAGTACTTGTATAATTATACTGTTTTACTGTTAGAATCATCTTCATTCCATCTTCTTAAACCGTTGCTTATAAATGAGATTAAATTAATATATGTATAATATTTTGTATATTTTGGTCAATTTTCCAGTCCGATATTCTGTCAAAACTGATGAGATTTATGGATGGCCCTGAACATCCTCGCAAGCTTTAGGCTTTCAAGTATTGTGTCATCCTCTTGGGTGGAGGGCTCAACCACCCTGTTTTATAAAACATATTAAGTGATATTACATGGATTAAAATCTATCATTTGCGATCCAGCTTTTTCCTGCTTTCAATGTTTTGCCATGCTGCAATGTGGCAAAACGGATTACATGGCCCGACAAGGTTTCCGTACTTTGATTAGCTGCGCATGCGCATTCTACGCCGAGTAACGTTTTGCGTCGTTAACGCTGTTTTGTCACTTTGGCTGATTTAAAATCTATTTTCCATTCTTTTACGCTGACGACAGATTACCAAGATCAAACCTTGGCATCGGAAATACAACAGACTACGGAATGGTTATTTTGACGTCTTTTCCTCCTCCAACAGAGGGCATTCGCGTTTTCGAACCGAATACTGCGGCGCACGTGGGACGGCGGGATTTAGGAAAGGGCACTTTGTATATTTCTGAAAGGTAAATGTCCTTTGGAAGCAACTGTTTATAAGAGATTATAAATGCGCTTAAAGAGGCAGCATTTTCCATTCTAATCAGTTGTCAATTGGTCCAAATGATCTGGAATTTAATTCACGAAGTACCCTTCATACTTGCATACCTTATTGATTGACCTCACCACTCAAACGTCAAATTTCATTTTCTGCTCTTTTCAATGTACTGGTTTATTTCAGCCGCTTGTCTTGGGTCAGTGATAGGAATGAAGGCTTTTCCTTGGAGTATCCTGCTATCTCCCTGCATGCTGTTTCAAGGGATCCCAGGGCCTATCCTGAGGATTGCCTGTACATGATGATTGATGCAAACTTGGACGAAGGTAAACCTCAGAACATTTTTTTTGTGAATTTAGTGTCATTTTTTTTACCCCTAAGTTGCAAACGTCTGGGTATTCTGCGATATCGAAGTACGTGTAATGTTAATTCTTCTCGACATACAGGTAGAGAAGAACAAGAAGCTGAAAGTACGGAAGAACAACACGAATATGACCACATCACGGAAATCAGATTCGTACCTGACAACAAAACCACAAGTATGTGGAAATTCCAACAATGGAAAACTATGGAAATTGTTGGATATAACATGTACATGGTTTCCAAAAAATACTGGTGTTGTTGTAATTTGGGTTTAATTCTTTTTGCATTTGAAACCACTACTTAAAATTTTATACCTGTATTTTGCATGTGTGCAACATGAGGCAAGAACGCATAGTCACAGCAGGTACATGTACATGTGTGCCATTGCAAGCATTAGACTACAGCAATCCACACTCGATCAGGTTCAACTTTTGTCGTTAGTTTATATTGAAACTTGAAAACGATTTGTAATGGGAAAACACCGTTCAATCAATGAAGTTGAGCACTCTTTATCTTTCACTACAACTTACGTTCTGAAAACTCGTGAAAACTGATACATGCAAATACTATTTGAGTGGGTTTTCCAATACGAAATGAATTGAACCCAAGTGTTTAATTTTTGCGCTCTAAACCTCACCATAATATATCGGAAGTCCTTTATTTTGTCACTGCATAGTTGCTGACAAGATTTTGATAATTTTATTGTCGTTACAGTCGAAGCCCTGTACCATGCCATGTCAGAATGCCAAGCTTTACATCCAGATCCAAATGATTCAGTCTCAGAAGGTAAGATGTGGTCGAAAGGGTGATTTTTTTGTAAAAAGTAAGATTTTATATCCATTAGCTGGAATGCTAATTATGTAACTTAAAAACATTCCATTATTATAGCATTGATAATATAGCTTACATGAATGTGAATGCTGAAATTACACCTTCAAATATGACGTTTTTCACAATTTCTAGAGGAAGATGAGGATGGAGAGGGTGACGAATTTGAGGATGCCACTGATGCAGGATTGAGCGGTCACTTTCATGGAAGAAATGGGGGTATGTAGAAAATGCTAGCTTTACTCAGTGCTAGTAAATTCTGAACATCAATAAGATAGTTGGATTCATTCTGGTAGATGGTCGAGGTGAAGGTGGATTTGAACCAATGGATGACAGCCAATTTGAAGATGCGGATGCAGAACCCGAGCATTGAGTTAATTACTTGGGAACCTGAAGGTAATGCTGCAGGAATCTAATTGGATGAAAGTTTTCATCTGGTAAAACAATCTGAAACTTGTAATTTGTTTATCACTTGAATATTTTTATAATAGTCAGACTGCACACATGCCATGTAATCCCATTTGTTTATGTGGAATAATCTCATTTTGTTTCAAAATCATAATAAATCATACATTTGCTTGTCAATGGTTGCATTTAATTAATGGGAAAGACTCATCCTATTGACCAGATGTGAGGGGTTCAAAATATTTTCTTTACTATAATGTCTCCATCCTAGAATGGGCAGGAGATCTAGTATTATAAAATTGAAGTAGATGTTATTCTTGTAGACCTTGTAGGTTCACAAATATTTAGCACATGAGACTTGCATCAAACGCCACTATTTTAATGCTGCAGAATTTTATTGAACGAATTCCTGACATTTGATCTATTTTTAAAGAACTTAACGACAATAACCAGCATATAAAAATGATTCATTTATTTGATAAAACAGAATACAATGTTACATAACGCAATGTTATGTCAGTGATTGCTCACATCATTTGAAATTTCGTTGGAGTCATAAAAACCACTGTCTGAATTTATTGGTTCCAGCGAATCCATGCTTTCTATGAGATTTGTAGTTTCAGATTTCAAACTTGCAATGTCTTCATCAAGATGTGGCACTAAAAATATTAAGGATGAGATATCACGATTAAACCAGTAACGTGATAAAAAAATGTTAAAAGGTAAGCTATTCTTACGTTCGACATCTTTAAAACATGTTTCCATGTCACGCAGCATGCACAGTTCACTTTGATATTTATCCAGCAGTGAACTTAAATGGGTTTCTTCTCTGTATCCATTTGCTATGCTATGGGTCACCTAGGATTAGTCAAGGGTGACATGAGCTGAAACTATTCTGCATAATAATTGTAATCAAAACTTTATAACAATACATGTTCTCACATTTCTAATTTGCGTTTTTAGAATTTCAATGGTTTCATCCAGAGCGCCTTCATCAATCTTCTGGAGACTGTCGTCTCGGTGAACTGCGTCTTCAGGAAGCAAAATGTTTTTGGGTATGTTTAATATGTTACTTAGCAGATAAACCTATAAGATTACACGATAATTAGCTGAGGGAGGCACGACTGCACTAAGTATCAGTATGGTTATATCTTACAAATGTTTCAAAATGCTTACCTCGAGTTTGTCGCACATTTTGTCCAAAGATTTCATGATATCGTCCCTAAGCCCTTCACAACCTTTCCGAATAACATCACTACCAACATTCTCATACTGAAAACGTACAGAGAAAAGTAAATTTGATGTGCACAAGTTGTAGACAACCAACACGAAAATCTTTAACTTGCCTTTTTCTTCAGCGTTCTATATGTCAGCAAAACTGCTTCATCTACTGCAGCACTTTTGGCATCGTACACTACACAATTTCAGATGCAAAGAAAGATAGCATAAACAAAACAGCATGTCAAACGTCAGTCTCTGAACACCACTACATGTAGATATGATACCTTGGTCAATAACGCTAAAGGCAGTGCAGCCGAAAAGTTGTGCTTCGTATTCCTGTTGATATTCATTTGGATTTACCTTCTCGTCTTCATTCATTTTAAAATTTTCATGAAAATTCTGAATTCTAGTGCCCGTATTTTGCTTCCAAAGTTGAAATTCGGATTTAAGCCAGGCACTTCATCGCCGCAAGATGGCGCTAACATCATCGAAAGGATTAAGGCGCTTTTACAAACGTCGTTGCTATTCATGCGCATCAGAAAATCTGTCCATTCTGCTAAAAAGCACTGAAAGCAGGAACACGTGTGCGATGATTGGACTCAATCAGTTAGTGTATTGACTCGAAGCAAGCTGTTTTCAACGAGGAAGGGTGAACTTGTCAACTTCATAAAGATCCTCAAGCTAGCTTCCTTCAAGGCTTCCTGTGTTTTCAAATGGCGACTTCTCGGACTCTCAATGTTGCACGTCGGGGTTTGAGCGCTGAATTGTCCAACGCAGAAATTGAAAATGTCGATGATGTGGAAGTGTTTTCATCCTTTGAAGACATGTCGCTTCGCGAAGAACTATATAAGGGCATTTACAAATACGGTAGGTGTTTTCCTGGTCTGACATGTCAGGCTGAGTTGGTCATAAAACACACGTTGATCTCTTTAGGACACCCTGCATGATTCTCTAATTCTATATTATCGAGCTTTATTTTGAGTTTAAATTTAATTTTTTAGGTTTTTCGGGACCTTCGGCAATTCAACAGCGTGCCATAATGCCAATAGTAAATGGTAAAGATGTCATTGCTCAGTAAGTGTTCCTCATGTGCCTGTCATGTCATGCTTGCAATTGTCGAATTCGATTTCCCCATTCTCGTGACATTTAATCAATTTAGGGCACAATCTGGAACAGGAAAAACTGCAACTTACTCGATAGCTATGCTGCAATCCTTGGACCCCAAAAAGCGCCAAACGCAATGTTTAGTTTTGTCTCCAACGAGAGAGCTTGCCGTCCAAATACAACAGGTATGGGGATCTTGATAAGAACCACAACTTTTGCAAGGTAGATGTTCTGGTAGTTGCACGAAATATTATCCACGAAAGTGTAATATTATGCGTCTTTGGTCCTAACTTATCTTCATTTTCTCATTGCATGCTAGGTTATTCTAGCACTTGGCACTTGCATGAATGTACAGTGCCTTCCTTGCGTTGGAGGAACAAATTTAAAAGAAGACATAAGGAAATTGGAACATGGACAGCACATTGTTTCTGGAACCCCAGGCAGAGTTTTTGGTAATGCTTTTACTCACAATTATTCAACTTTTTCTTTTGTTCAACTTAGACCTATAGGAATTGACTTTCTTTTGTAATTCATTATCGCAACTATTTCCTAGATATGATCAAACGTGGGTTTCTGAAAACAAAGGCAATAAAGATGCTGGTTCTAGATGAAGCTGACGAAATGCTAAGGAAAGGTCTTAAGGAGCAGATATGCAACGTATTTCGCCAGCTCCCTGATGCAACACAAGTGGTTCTAATATCTGCCACACTTCCTGATGAAATTATGGACTTTACCACCAAATTCATGGTAGAACCCATCCGCATACTGGTTAAACGGTACCTATGTTTTTATTTAATACCATATTCATGTGCTGAGCGACGAAGATGTTAGTTTAATCCAATATTCTGTTTCTAGCGATGAACTGACTTTGGAAGGAATTAAACAAGTGTATGTAAATGTAGGAAAAGAAGAATGGAAATTCGACACCTTATGCGACTTGTACGAAACCGTGACCATAATCCAGGCTGTCATTTTTTGCAATACCAAAAAAAAGGTACGGACTCTTTTCGACTATCTGGCAGGCTCATGCTATTGATTGCTTTCACATATTTCAATTTCATTTGTATAGGTTGACTGGCTGGCAAAAAAGATGAGGGAAGCAAATTTTGTTCCATTCACAATCCATGGAGATATGCCTCAGAAGGAGCGAGATGCCATCATGAAGGAATTCCGATCTGGAAAAAGGTTAGTTGATGCGTGTTACAACTGACACTCATAGATTGCTTTCTAAGAGTGTGTTACACTAGAAAGTTTTGTTAAGTTGCCTTGCATTTTGTGTTTCAGTCGGTTAATTATTGCAACTGACATTTGGGCTAGGGGAATTGACGTGCCACACGTAAGTGTCGTGTTCAACTATGACCTTCCCAACAGCCTAGAGATGTATATTCACAGGTAAGTGGAGCGACAGTATTTAACATATTTACAGCGTGTATTGTGAGAAACTCAAAATTTGCTGAGTTTAACTTTATCCTTGTTGCAGAATTGGTCGGTCAGGCAGGTTCGGTCGCAAGGGTACTGCAATCAACTTTGTGAAAACAGAGGAAATGCGCATCCTGCGGGATATTGAGAAGCATTACAGTACAAAAATTGAAGAAATGCCAATGGACGGTAAGCTTTCTTTGATCAATGTATCATAGTTTCTGGTTTGTGGTTAGTCTCAGGCTGTTCTAATACTTGCCTGTTGTATCGCTGCAGTGGATAGTTTGATTTCGAACAAAGAAAAAGAGCACAAGAAAAGAACGAAGAAACAAGGAAAAGGACAAAGTACAAAGAAGCAACGAAAAGATCAATGTACAAAAAAACAAAAAACGTGATGGTAAATTCTAAATGAAATTTCATTTACTTGGTCTGCCATCACAAGTGAAGTGTTTTCCAAGCTGCAATGAACTCAGAAGTGTAAAACAGCACAATGGTGATGTCACTTTCAAACTACCTATAAAGGAATTACTTCTGATAATTGAAATTGGGACGATGCATATTTCTTTTCAACTCAAATTGAAACCGAAGTTGTTAGTGCAAGCTCAAGGGCTCAAGTACTAATAATGCTGGTTTTGGAAGTAGTAATTCATATTTCAATAAATGTGTTGAACAAATATTTATAATGCTTAATAAATATTTAAGCATGATATTTTATTAAACTTGTCTAAAAACTGTTTAATATAGTTTTCCAATAAAAAACATTATTTTTATGGAGGAAGAAATTTGTTATCAAGATAAACTTGTTTTCCAATAATCAGGTTAGAGACAAAAAATTTAAGATTACACTGTTACTATGTTGAATAACTTGAATGTAATTGCAAAATTATTGAAATCCAATTTAAACGCCCATCTGATTTCCAAAACAATCAACATCATTTTAGAAATTCAGACTTTACAGTGCACTTGCCCTATTTTTTTTCGAAATATTAATGCTCAACGCGTAATAACCATAGGTGATTTTATTTTTTTTTTTGGAAAAAAAATTAAATTTTAAATAATATTGTTAGAAATTTGTTAGAAATATTTTGCTGTAAATTTGTTAGAAATATTTTGCTGTAAATTTGTTAGAAATATTTTGCTGTAAATTTGTTAGAAATATTTTGTCTAGTATCCAGTATTTCCTTAAAATGTCTTGAAAGTGAAGAGAGTCTCATGACAACTCAGCCAATAGGCGGTCCTAAAATGGTGGGTTTGAGTCGCCCAAGATGGCTGCTGTAGCCTCACACCAAGGAGGCTTGATGGAAAAAAGGTGTGACGTTTCTGAGTCCCGAAAAGGAGCGAGCAACTAAATAGCATTTTAACGGACTTTGCGAGGCTATTGCCGCCATCTTGCTTAACTCTGGACAAATTACTTACGTCACTAGGTTCAGTGCAATGGCGTCGTAAAGTCTACATGTAAAACCTCCTGTAGCAAAATTGATAGAGCGAAGGTAAGTTTAAATTTTGGAGTGTAAATCAGATAAATAGAAAAAAAAAGTTAATAAACTGGACAAAGTGCTATGAACGGTTTCCATATCGTGTGGATAGTCGTTTGGGTATCTTTTTTTTTTACCTTCGACCTTTCTAAGGCCGTGGGCGATAAATGTACATGTACTGTATGTAAATTAAATTTCGCGTAAGTTTAGCATTTTTCACATTCCAATTGCCATTCGTTTTGTCAATATCGAAATTTTGCAAGTGATTATAATTGAGTTCCTTAATTGGTTCCATGTTGTTCTTAACTTAGTACCAGTTGTTACTATTGTTTAGCAAATTTTATCAAATACCATCAAATATAGTACATGTAGGTATGCATTCGCCCAAAAATCGATGATCTTCAAACTTGTTCATGTTTACATAATCGGAACAGTAAGTAAAATTGGTATAGTTTTGCCTGTAATTTAAAATGTGCAACGCAAATCATGGCTGCAAAATGGTGAAACACCTTCAAGCATGCAGTATTTCACGCGCCCGTTTATTAGGGCGCTTTCACTAACGTCGTCTTTCCTACCATCTGTAATGAACATGTACTTCATTGATGCAGTTTTTTGGGGGAAAAAGCTGGTAAGTGGGTAAATTAATAAACTGAAGCCTGGAAGAATATGACACTATGGAGTGCCAATCCTAAAAAAATAATTGTAATTGAAATTGACTAATTGATGCGCTCGTGTTCATATGGCTACCAAAACCAGAGTGATTTCACCTGGTTGCAGTATTTTTCAGTTGTATAAAATTCTGATAATTGATATTTATATTTATTCATTATAGTGGTGTTTGGGTTTCTGACCAACAATCTTCATATTCAACATGCCCCAAGGAGTCTCTGCCTCAGTCTGCCTGTACTACAACGTTTGCCAGCAGTGTTTATTGACCCTCATCCATGGAGTCTGATGGTGCTTCCAGTATGGGATTTTTGACACCGCCTATGCCAAGATGTGGCGCCAAAATGTTTTGGAATATACTGAACGACCCCTAGCTGTAATTGCCTCATTCTGGACCATACCATACTGCCATCGTTTCCACTCTGAAATCTCTAAATTTCATGAGGATTTCATATTAGTCGTCATCACTATCCAAAATGCGACTTCTCTCCCAAAACGTTTTGCTTGATGGATGATTGTATTCAGGTAAGACCCTGCGGAAATTAAATATTAACGGATTATAGTGACGCCGTCAAGGTGGTATTTGGCTCCACCAATCTGTGAAATACAGACTATACTATAATACTAAGCAATTACATGTACCAAATAGGAAATAGGTGTTGTAAATAGACAGTTTTAAAAATTGCGGCTCCATCTATCACCATGTGAGCTCGACAGTGATAACTGCAACAAAATGGCGATTCGAGATGTGCTTTTATCATGTAGTGGCAATGGGAATGGCATTGCAAGTTCCCAGCGCCATCTATGTCGCATTTGGCGCAACTGCATAACGAGCAGGTGAGATCTCCAACGAAATGGTCACAACCATTTGTGTTGAGGTTGAGTGACTCTTAAGTTAGTGAAACATTCACTTGGTTATTGTCAGCATTTTACATGCACAACAATCCAAAAGTCATGCGATAGTAGACCTATAAATCGTCAGTATTACCATTGAAAAAGGGATTTGATTTCTGGCGCACGTTAGATTATTCCTTCTTGGCATCTACATGTAACCAATGCATCAAGTTACCAGTCTCAATTAATTTGGGACAAATTGCCCAACTTTAGTTGTGAGCCATTGTAATCGCTGCAAGCAGATAACAACCCATTTTGTGATTAAATTTGCGATAAAAACGCCAACTAAACGTCTAGACGTACTTAAAGTAAGGCCGAACTTTAATTATTAAAATCGATTATCACTCTTTCTTTCTGTAAACACTAAGCAATTAATTAGACTAAGTTTAAAGTTAAACCCTCAGTTATGTCTCAAAAAAGTTAAACAACTATAAATTTAACGAAATCGACATATTGTTCTGTAAGCCAATCGAAGATACTGATTTTGAAATAAAAATGTGAGCCTATTGGATAAAAAAAACTCCCTTCAATATTCTGAGAGACAGGTAATTACAGATTCACAGTATTTTAGCTTTCCAAAAAGTAACTAATTTTGCTAGTCCTTCGCGCTAATCTGATTTGCATATTCCAAAAAATTGTTGGCAAAGCAAATTCTCTGCTGCGAATGGGTGTGTCATTTCTTTTACATGTATGTGTTTCTGTCTGTCGGAATTCTGTCTGTCGCAACACTTCAATTGGTTTGCTAAGATTTCAAACAAGAATTGAAGGATACTAAAATATGCTTCATATACTTAAAATACCCCTTATTTAGATTCCAGGATATTTTCATTGGATACTGACCATACTGTAATGTAATTTCAAAAGTATTGATGTTTTTAAGCCATGGCGATAAGCTTTACAGTTCATATATATATTTATACTGAAATAGAATATATACTGTAAATTTAATGTGTATACAAGTAAATATTCCATCAGTCTTAACAAAACACTGCAATAGGTCAAGATGTAAAAATTTAAAATATGCTAACATGAGCAGGCATACTACATGGAGCATGCTGGATGGATTTTTGAAATTAAGGCTCAGTTACATTGCTTGCAATGGTTTCTTTTAGTTGCATGGATGTTTTCACATATCTGTGAAGTTGTTCATGTATTCGTATTTTGAATAAACCCGTAAGCGAAAATCCTGTATGATAATGAATTTCATGATGCATTATTGATATGCCGGCATATCAGTCCATGATTGCCTCCATTATGTGACAGGCTTCGACTTAAAATTAATTCACGCTCACGCGTTAATAATTGAGGCGCTTGCCTATATTTTGGAGATGATAATAATGAGGTTATTTCTCCGCCCCAGATGTGAAACACATGAAATAACTGTGATATAGCTGGTTCTTCCAAATTTCATATTGAAGCTTACATGTATATGCATTTGTGTTGTAGGACTGCAAGAGATTTTGTTCAATCAATGATCCAAAGAGTTTCTTGTTACTGAAATTGCGTATTTCATGATATTAATACACAAAGAGACTCCTCAAATAATATTATAGGCAAATGCATAAAATCTGTTGATGAGAGAGAAATTGAACTGCCATATTGAATAAGTACTATATATCTACATGTATACAGTGACATTTGTAGCGAACTGGTATTGCTCGTCGCCATCTGCAGAACAGAATGGAAATACTGTATAATGCAACTATGAGAAAGAAATCAGTAATTTGCATCTGTTGACCTTGCTGACTTGTGAGAAAGATGTGGCAGATAAGACACTTGTCTTAGCTTCCAAACCAACGGATAGTGGGTTGAAAGACCATTCACATAAAGATAAGATACGAAAGACCAATACAATATCAATAGTGAGACAGTGCACTTTATTAAGAAATTGCGAAGAAACACAGGAATCTCGAAAGGATAAGGCCATTACGTTGCTGGCTTATTTGATCTGGAATCAATAAGTGCAGCTCTTCTTGGTGTGAAAAGGTCGTTCCTTTTTTGTATTCTATGGGCGCAACAAGGTTTTACAGACTTCGTCCTGGTTTGTGGTAATTATTTTGCCGAAAATGGATTGCGCTAACTTTCTTTGGTAGTTTTAAACGACTTTTTTGAAGATGAAACTGTTTTCAGATTGAATAATGTTATGGTAATCATCCATTGTTAATTTTTAAATTTGCAATGAGAATTTTCAAACGGACTAATGATACGGTAATGCTACATTGTTGCACTGGATTTTCAACTTGGCAATGGGAATTGAGTTTGCAAATACACTCGTAAATCTATTTGCATTCATGTTTGAACCCTATTGTAAATTAATTCCCTAAGGTGATAGTCAGTTGACTTAACTGTGGGTGTGCTTATTTAATATTTAAGTACATGTGCTATCAGTTTGTACACAGCAAATGGGAATAATTACTAGTGAAATATCATATATTAACAGTTTCAAGTCATCAATATTTACTTAGCAGTAATTCACATTAGAATCTATACTAAATATGAATTGGTTGCATTTTAAAATTTCAAATGTGTACTTGCGCACTGGTTTGCTCGTACTAATAATAAACACTATTAATCATGAAAATGCGAGCCGGAAAAATGGTCTTCCGTTGTACTCGCTTCCTGTGATACATGTACGTTAGGCTAGAAATTTACTACACCGTTAATGTCCTATGTTCATGACCATATTTTCATTGTTAGTGCACTGTTTATTTACTTGCATGGCCTCCAAATCTTCTCGATTTTAATGCAAGATGATAGATAATGAATCTACGAACGCATTGTGCATTCCAAAATGCCCCAGTGCAATCATGCTGGGTAAATGATTGTTGTACAGCATGCACGCAAGTGCATAGGGATACGTCCATGAACGCTGTCTACCACCAATGGCTATTTATGACCCTATTAAAACAACTATTGTCGCCGTTAATAAATATTGGCTTATGAATTATTGTTTTAACAAATTTGTTATTTGGACATTTCATGCCACTTAACGTAATTGCCTCTCCCAATACCCTGCTGTGCTTCTGTGTTTGTGACCGCAACGCAACTAAACATACAATATGCATTGAACAAACAACAGCGGGGCTTGCAGTGGTATAACTCAAGTAGTCAAATTAATTTAGACCTCCTAATTAGGGTGGCCTGAAGGGAAACGTTTGCACTAACTGCTGTTTTAGCTGTTTTAAATAATAACTGCAATATTAGACAAAGTTCCACCAAATATATGACATCATTATGGACGTATATGAATGCACGAATATGTTTTCGTATTCAGGTTATGCATTACTGATGCTCTTATTCCAGCATTATTAATCAGCTGTTTATCCCCACGTCGTCCTTGTTATATAATTCGACCTACTAAATCCACCATTTCATTGTGCAATGTCTAAATTACAATATCTGCGCTAAACCCGGATTGAATAACAAAAACAGAAATGAGTTTGAACCTCGTGGAGTGGCTATTGCAATTTGGCGACTGATTTCATGTCATATGCAGAGCTACCTGATATTCCAACACACTGTAATGTCACATGCCAGCAGTTTTCCATCAAAATTCCAACACTGAAAGCGCCATAAACACATACCGCCCATCTGTGTTTGACTACATTGATGTTGGCCAATAAACATTTATGGGCACAAGTATGGAGATACAATTCCAATAAAGGTCCATTCAGACTGACAGTAAACTAGTAAATGAAAGCTTTGTGATCCATAAGTTATTTGGAGGAGTCATGGGCCCACGCTGAAACACCATGTCTTTTCAAAATACATGTAAACAAAACGAAACAATCAAGATTTTTTCAAATAATATAATTTAAATTATAATTTGAATGTTTATTTTCAAAGGTGTCGCTAAAAGCGACGTGATAGTATAGTGTAAATAAGGTTATCCAATGTTTTTGGAGCAACACTAACTGAATACAACTGATGAGCGCTTCTAAATGTGATGAAGGCAAGGTTGTTGTTGACCGAATCCCTAGATGCTTTTAATGAAGAATTAATTAGGCATTATCCACACGACATAAGCGTCTATCAGTTTTCGGCTCATGTGTTGTGATATATGGAGATGTTAATCCTCCAATTAAACAATTTGAGATTGGCCTCTTCATCATCATTGTAGCCTTGTAGGCTGAATAATGGCTGAATACGCGCGTGTTATAAGTTGATAACGAGGTACTCAGCGTGAACCAGGCTTTCGAAATTGGCCCTAAATTATCGAAAGCGTTAATTAAATTTGGGATTTCTGATAATGGAAGCAAATTGAGTACATTAAACATCTCGCTATTTTATTATGTTGGCGGTTTTTGCTCTTTTCATACACGTTCGCAAGAAATAAACTGCTCGGGGACGTTATGGTTTATTAATATTGGTACTGGGGCTAGAAACGATTCTCTTTGGACACAAATCATCTGAGAAAAGTGAAAGCGGGACACATCATTTTTGGTACAAAAAATAAATTGAAACATAATTTCAACTCACAACAACCATATTCACAAATTTATTATTTTATTCTTGCATGGTTAGTAGCGTGTTACATCATTCAAGTAAGAGTGTTTCTATAATCGTACATCAGTTTTCGTAATAAGCAGAGATGCTATACACTTTCATAGCATCGTAATGGTATACAGTGTACAGTATGTGCACACCTGAGCAGTTTGCAAATCGTCATGTTTTTCCTAACCTGACCTGACCTGACCTGACATATAACCAATAGGAATAAGTTAAGTTAGGTTAGGTTTTCAAGTTGCCCCGCAAAGCCCATTTCTGCGAGGTGTACATACACGATATTATTATTAAGATTTATTCCAAAGATGAAGGAATGTGTTGACAATGGTAACAGAGCTACACTAATAAGTCACCAGCACGATAAAAAGATCACAACACAAAATGACTTTTGCGGTTTACGTAATGTTCTAGTAGCAAATCTATGTAAATTATCTCGTGGGGTGAATTTTACTTCTCATTCGCCACACGCATGTCATAGAGAATACTCAGAAAAAAAACCTGATTAATCGTATCACACGATTTAGGTGCCGTCCATCATAATTTTATATTTACTGCCATTTGTTCTAGGATCCAGAGGTTCGTTATATTCTTTCGCTCTCGTTTTTTAATTATATTCGTGAATGACTTTGGTATTGCCCAAACCCCCTACGGTTTATTCTCGGCCAGTGGTTTTATCGTTCCCAAGAGTCGGATATTGTTTGGCAGTTGTCCACCGCCTTGCACGCTATCCCATAAATTTATTAGATGCTAAAATTAATTTGCCAATTAATTCGCCCTTGTTTAGCGGAAATACATGCAGTATAGTGATGCGGTTTGTTACAAGTGAGAAATTTATGCGTTCAGTGGCAATGCTGTTTGTATTGCTGCAGCATAACGTGCTTTCTCAGGTGAGTTTTGAGGATGGTAAAATTGATTGCTCAAAAATGTACATGGTTTGCAAATTAATCGATAAAGAACTGAAATTTTAATGCATTTTCGATCCACTAACACAAGCATCTCCAGTGGGACACACTGAGATCCAGACGGGATGCTTATAGCATGAATCTTTTTGAAAAGTTTACTCTACCCCAAAATGCTAATTTGGTGGAGGGAATTTTTTAACAAAACCACCGAGGTGGTAGAACTTGTCATGTCAATCCGCTTATGGAATTGTATGCCCGTACGGATTCTTACATTTGGTTTTACTTTCTGCATGCCAGTCGACGTTTGAATTCTCTTCCAAAAGATAGCCTTAAGCTTCAAGAAATTCAATTTGACAATGATGTCTTGATGATACCCACCGAATCTTAATTTGGGTTGATGGACTACACCCCCCTACCACATGGTATTAAATTACCGACAGTAGGGTACTGAGTTGAATTGAATTGAATGTTTTACCACTTCTCATTCTGAACATAATATACGATGGAAACATGTTTTTTTGAAGGAATTTCTAACCTTTGTGCGGTATATCCATCAATTTTCCATTGTGGTTACCATTTCATGATTGCAAATTCGCCACAAGGTCGTGTAAAATATAACTCGCAGCTTTTGTATAATCATTTTCTACGCTGCTGATATGCTTGTTGTCACCTTGAACAATTATACTTAGATCAGGTACATTAACCAGAGCATGAAAATACAAGTGCTAAGAAACTGTCTGTAGACAAGAGTGCAGAGTGGATTATAAACCTCGAGCAAAATAGCTTTGTCTTCGACTCCAGATTTTATCCATAGCTTTTAAAGGAATTTTACACTTGTGTACTTTCTCTTTGGACCTGGTGCACAATAAAAATTGATGGTGATATTGCATTCACAGTACACCTTAATTCACTTTAATGGTTTGTCAATGTCCAACACATACAGTACCTTGGGTCCAACAGCTGTTTATCTTCTCATGCTTTCATTTCAACAACTTTTTCTAAAAGAAACAAGTTATGCAGACCAATTTACCCTGACAAACAGACAAATCTGAAAATTGAGAGTATCACAATACCTATATTTCTGTCCATCTTAAATAAGTATGATCACTTTTTTAAAGTATTTCTGTCAATTTTATTTTTATGGTTTTTAACAACCTCCGCTTTATGAGTCTCGTTTGTCTTCTCTAGCAATTTTTAAATTTTTATGCTATTAAGGAAAAAAATTCAGCTTTAGAAAAATGATCCTATGCATTTATCATAGTACAATTTTTTATTAAAACTGCAGCATGGGACAGTAGCGTGGACGTTTTTCACTAAACCGTTTTTTTTTATGTAAGCAGTAACCGATTTAGAAGTCACAATTTATTCTGCATTTCGTAAAAACTTTCAACACTATTCAATTACCAAATTATCTGCCTTGAGAACACATAAATCCCAATGATCAAACTTTCATGAAGGTAAAGCGATGCACTTTAAATAAAATTTCTCCAGGGGCTGACAAAATGTTATAAACATAAAGAATGTTTAGCTGTGTTGGTTATACCGGTATTTGCAGGGTATGTAGTGCCTACAATGGGGATTTTTAACCCGCTTACAATTGTTTTCACTAAATTTTGCATCAACTGTATTGTTCATAAATTATTTAGCCAGAATATTGTGCGAAAGAATTGTGGTGGGATATGGGAGGTTAATCCCGACTATACTAGCAGAATTACTGAAAAGAAATTTTCTTTAAAATTGCAAATTTCGCGTTTGTTCCAGTATAATATGAAAAATGTAGGTCCTTGACACAAAAAAATGAGGGTTCAGTGCATCGCCATTTCGTAATCATGTTCTATTAAAACATTTTACTTTTTATTGCTTTGAAGGAAAATGTAGCCATTTCAGTGATTAAGAGAAATTTAGTTTTTATATATTGGCGTATAATTCATCCGATCACAAATAAATGTAAACTTACATAAGTATTTTAAGAATGTTCCTTCTGGAATACCTTAAATAAACAATTGTGATGCAAAAGTCTTGAAGAGGAAGTGAAATACATTAATTATAAAAAAATATTTCTCAACCAATAAACATAACCAATTACCTACATTGATCTTGTTGTATTAACCGACCATTAATGTGTACTTGATCGAAATTAAATGTGGGATCTCTTCACATTCTTTTCATGAAAATCATGTTAGTTGAATAACAAGTTCGCTGACTTGATTAATTTGTCAAGTCCCGAAATCAGTTTTGTGGATATCAAGTGCTTTAAGCACAATTTTCTATAAGTTTGCATTGCTATTGCAATCGCAATCTATATACCTTTATCCATTCCTCTATCGCTAACTCATTTTATTGAAAACGGTTGACTGATGCCAACTGACAGCGTGCTTACAATCAATATCTGCACGTATGTACAATACTAAGCATTTCTTATGAAAAAAGAGCTCCGGGCTATTCCCACTCTGGAAAGTTTCGAAAGCAGTTTTTATTATTTTCTATCTGAAATAGTTCGTATCGTCGTGGAAAAAAGGAACAATGTCGACGTTTGCGTGGCTGATAGCTTTGAGCATTTTTCAATTTTCAGAAATGTTGAACTCGATCACGAAGGAGAAAATATAAAATCGAATTTGTACTTTAAAAGGCAAGTGAAGAGAAATTCAAAAGCGGCTGCTATGGCCTGAATTCACATTAGTAACCCACCTAAAAATCTTATCCTTTGTACGTGCCCGATTTTCTGTATATCATGGACAGTCTATATAGGCACTATATATAGCTGTGTGCCTGTTATGAAGGTTTTCTAAGATAAATACAAGTGGGTACACGTCGATATAGTTACAGCTTCTTAAAATGTGCACTTTTTATTTATATTTTAGCTATACTCGCCAGATAGTTCAACAAATTTACTAGCTGTCAGAATTATTTTTTTTGTTTTGTTGTTGTTTTGTGCACGTTTTAGCATAGGGCGTAGGCTTCTCATAATGGCTCATATGCTAGCAGTGTTTGCCTGGCGCTTTGGGGTAGCTAAAGTGGTTGACGGTGATGCCAGTCCGATAAGGGTAGGTAAAGTGGACATTTAATTGGTAGGTTAGGTTATGTTTTTTAGTTGTGACTTTTTGGTTCTAATATAAACATATGTATATTAACCCTTGTAGCAACTATACTGGAGTGGAGTTGAAATATGCCACATTTTTTGAACCGGCAAACAAGTCCTAAAAGTCCTAAAAAATAAAAAAAACAAGTTCTAAAACTCTTTTTACATTGAGTTGTCAGATTACCTATGCTAAGTTAAATACTAATGGCCTTTAGCTTGGAACAAGTATAGCTTGGTATTGCATTGCAACATAACGCTGAGTAAAGCTTGAAATACTGCATCCTAAATATTTTACTGCTGGAAAAAGGCATGAAATAAGCCTTAATTGTTCTCCGATAAAGTCCTTAGTACTTACGCTAACCTGATACACTGTAGTAACATGTTCATAAAACGAATATGCCAAAAGCATTTATTTGACCGTAACTTTTGAAACCTGTCTGCCACATCAGTTGTGATTTCTGATCAAAGATGGCAACCATGATGTACGGTCAAATTTCTGTCGATGTAATACAGAGTTGATTGTATCAAGTTTTTGTACCAGATATTAAATTAGGAGAATCTCCCAAACAAGCTTATTTGTTAGAAGTGCAAGACCCCCGTTGCATCCTGTACATGAATGGATTTCTAATCTTTTTCATCCCCTCCTTTCTAGCAACGGAAATAAAATGTAGCACTTCCAGATGGCATTTTCTCCTACTCGCATGCATGTCTGACAAGTGAATTATTGCATTTCTAGGAGGGAAGGAGAAATGGCCCATACGATATAATGATGCCCACGCAGGTGTTTGTAATGAAGTAAATTGACTGGGCAACGTTGATCATTCTTGATACACTGTGGGCATATAGATTTTCTAGCAAGCCCTATATGGAGAGGCAAATGTGTGTTCCTTCCCCAAATAAATTACCGTAAATGCAATTTCTGATAGTTTGAGTATGATGTAGTGGTAGAGGAAAGTTGGTTGGCCAATGGAGAGGTCAACAAAGAAATTTCTTTAACATTGATTTCACCATGTCTAGTTGTCAGCTAACCTGGAACTCGCAATTTGGCGTCATGTACATGGTGACTCATAGAAACGGGCAATTTTGAAACGGTGAAATAAAAACTTTGTAACTGTGTAAAGTTATTTTGAACTATGCCACATTCATTCTACAAGTGTATTTACAAATTACATTATAACTTGGAATGGGGATCGAAAATCGATTTATATCGAATATTCTAAAATCGAATTGAAATCTCCATTCACTTCAATGGAGAATTCGATTCGCTGATATCAAAAGGTCGAATTCAAATGCCATTGAAATCAATGAAGCTCAGGTTCAAGATCGATTTTTCCATACCCATCCCTACTTATAACAAAAATCATCGCTTATAATCAGTAGACCAATTCTCTAAATTCCGTATGCTATGTTGCAAGGGCCATGCTTTATGAGGTCATGACATGAGGACATCATTGACGCCATTTAATAAACATGGAGTGGTGAACAACGAGCTATGACTTGGGAGTCACCATTTTTGAAAACAAGATATCACGTCAATGATGCTTTCATGTAATGACCTCATGAAGCATATATGACCCTGGTAAAATAGCAGACGAAATTTTCCTTATTCGTCTATAGGTTATAAGGCAATTTATACAGCATATTATAAGTTATAAAATCGATCTTAAGCAAACCCTCCATTCATTTCAATGGGATTTGGATTCGATCTTTTCCTACCAGCGAATCGAATTCTTCATTGAAGTAAATGGGAGATTTCAATTTATTTCGCCGTTTCAAAATTGCCAGTTTCTATCGGCCACCCTGTATAACCCTTCCATCGTTTTTTATGCTGTTTGTGTAGATCTCATAATTTCACATACATCATTGCCTTGATAACAGATGACATAATGCATCTCAGATACCTCCTACTCCGTTGAGAGGTCTTTAAAGACGAGGATTGTATTTGTGAAAAGGCAGTGCCACACAGTCTCGCTTTCATTTAAGATATTGACAACATTGTGAAAGCAAACTAACTGGAATGGAAATTGGTTTGTAGTCAAGGCAACCAAGCAATAGTAGATTTAACTGAAAATGTAGCGCCTTGCCAATGGAGGTCACCTATAAGTTGAATCCCACAAAGTGGAAGCAAATAAAACGGGATATGGAATAGGAGTTTGCTTGATTAAAGTGTCTTGTCAGTTCTTAGCCTAAATAATCTAGGAAATGGATGGATCTCTGAAAACATCGACGATACTCTAGTGTGGAGTGTCACACGTTCTGTTTGTGCACCTACAATGATTTTGAAAGTTCATAAACTTTTCCCAAATTTTTTCGCTTTTTGTTGCCACAAATATGAGTTTTCATGGAGGCTGTTTACCAATAAATAATAGGCATTAATATGGATTATGGTTTGAAGTGAGTGGTGGGCTTTAAATGTTTATTGAGGAAGATTTATGCGTTCGACCATTAAGGTTCAACTTTGGACAACATGGGTCAGTGGCATGAGATTATCGATTTTGTCTTGACCGCATGCTTCGCTGGCTAGGCCCTAGCATATGTGAAACTATAGGCATTGACAGGCACTGACAAAGCAGTAATCTTTTGCCGTGTAAAAAAATGATTGTTATCAACGACCTTCCCATGCAAACAATGATGACAATTTCTGCTTAACATTTCCTGCTCTTGTAATTCTTTGTCAATGAGACGTACGCTATTTGCTACATTATTTGTTTGCTAACACATGCTCCATTATCCTAAATTTTGGATTGACCAACTCAAATGTCACTTGTTGAATATGGTATCTACTTGATGCTTCTAAGTCACCATATTATGTTTATTAAACAGGATCTTTTGCATAAACATATATACCTATACATGTAAGTCTTCCCCCAGATATGGGAAACCTAGAAATGTCAGGGAAATTGGAAATATCTGAAAACGTCAGGGAAATTGGAAATGTCTGAAAACGTCAGGGAAATTGGAAATGTCTGAAAACGTCAGGGAAATTGGAAATGTCTGAAAACGTCTGGGAAATTGGAAATGTCTGAAGGCGTCAGGGAAGTTGGAAATGTCTGAAAACGTCAGGGAAATTTTAAATGTCTGAAAACGTCAGGGAAATTGGAAATGTCTGAAAGCGTCAGGGAAAATTGATTTTCTTAGAAAAATGCAAGAAAATTCTACAATTTTTGGTTGCCAAAGGATTAACCGGCCCTATAATCCGGTTAATCGTACTTGCCCTTTCAATGAAACTGCCGTTGGCCCTACAGTAATCCCTTGCATCATGTAGAACCGGATTAAGTCGAAAACTGCATTGCCCATTATCTTGACTTTGTTTTCGTGCATTTCCTAAGTTACTTACAGGCAAATGCCAGGGCACTGAGGGCAGTCTGGTTCATTTGCATTATTTTACTTTTTTATCTTCTTCACAATTGCAATGATCTGATAACTGTTAGTGAATTCAGTGCTGAAACTTAAAATTGATAAAACATTCTATGAGTTTGTGCTCCATTGCATGGACTGTGAATTTAAAAACTTATTTGTAAATATTAGCGCTTGCCAGATTGTTTGCAGAATCTTACAGGTAGTGAAAATGAAAAAAGCATCAAAAACATCAATGGGACCTTTCTATGGTATATGAACGAGCGTAGTCAGTAAAGCGAAAAGCCAGGGGAAAATCTATAACATCCCCACGACGAATTGAAAAGTATTATTTCCTGAGGCTAAAAATGAGTGGACAGTTGCTATTATGGGGATGAGACGCGCTTTTAACCGCTGGCAAAATCCGGGAATATCGTTTTGAAAACGACTTGAAAAATGGCTCGATTATATTTCAGTCCAATTGCTCGCATGAATGTCCATAGCGATGCCTAGCGAAGTGTAAACAATCGATCAATAGCTTTTGTGCTTTGTGTACATCGGCCTACGAATGCATTGTCTGGTCGTTGTTATGGTCACAGAGTCGATCATCAATTCGTCAGAAAGCTGCATTTAAACTTATAAACTCCACTGCGAAAAAATAAACGAAAGATATTGGAGGCAAATTACTGAGGACTTCTCAATCTCGGACAGTTGTTTTTCAACAATGAAAACCCTGCGTAATAGACTATAACATCTTTGGTGAAGCAAGCCATTTCTCCATGAATAATGCATTGGGGTATCTTCCATTGATGTTTAAATTAAGGCACAAGAAATATGGGGATAAACTTTGGTATCATGCCTGCTCCAAATCTACTCATAATATCTATGTTTCAGTTCTGCTTGTCTTGTATACAAAAATGACACATGTATGGCTGACTGAATTTATCCTTTTATCTTTTTTGTCGTGTTTAACCTAACCAAAAGTTCAGTAAACTAAACTAAACCTACCTAATGATGTAATGGTATTGTACCTGCCCCAAATGTTCGCATGGGAAGAAATTAAGAAGTTTCATCTTACCAACATTATTTAATCAATTGCTCGAAGACTTACTAACCATAAAGAAAATATGTGAACTAAAAAGAAAATAAGTGATATACACTAACCACTTTAAACGATATGGCCTTATTAGCTTTTATTTTATACTTTTTAAAAAAAAAATTTTGCGTAATTTTACATTGTTTGTTTTTTGTTTATTTGTTATAAGGCACATACAAGCTCTTAATGACTTTCGTGCCGGTTATAAATTGTATTTGTGCTCGAATTAAAGTAACTAACTAACAAGCTGAAAATTTTTTTAACTCTACTCGTCTAATACACAAGAGTGACATCTGACCTACACTGTAGCTGTTTAAATTTATCCTTTTTTTCTTTTTTGTTCTCTTTTCCTTTCTTGTGTCATAAATTAACTTAACGATATAATTTCTGATTTGGCTGCCCCTACCTAACCTAAACAAACCTAAACAAAGTTAACCTACACTAAACTAAAGTAGCAATGTAATTTCTCATTCGCTGCCCCTCACTGCTAGGCAATCACTGCCAGCCTGCGAGTTGTTAGGAGAAGCCCACTTTCTCATAGTGTCTATGCAGGAGCAGGGACTACAGTATACAGACATACACTCAAATATGGTAG
The DNA here is from genome assembly GCA_034687865.1 of Kryphioiulus occultus. Classification (NCBI taxonomy): domain Eukaryota; kingdom Metazoa; phylum Arthropoda; class Diplopoda; order Julida; family Julidae; genus Kryphioiulus; species Kryphioiulus occultus. Next base: position 23,529 of record JAQGAF010001430.1, read on the forward strand.
TACTGACTGATTGATGGAGGGTATCGTCCTTTAGCAGGAGAACCTCCAAATGCGACCGCAATTCGCACGGTACCCAATAAACATCAACATCAGTTCCCTCACCAGTTGCCTAGATTATACAAGGCGATAATTTTTATCGCAGCCCATAACGACGTTAATTTGATGTAATCGGAATTATTACCGCATGCAAATTTGCCTAAATTTAGCAGTTGCTCGCGAGGCAAATTAAACTACATGCTGCTATTATCGAAAGGGTAGTAGATCATGCCATGTACTCACGCCCACAGACACGCAGTAATTAACAGTGAGAATTATTTGGACAATAAATCGGAAGCAAATGGGGCGTGAAACCCATGTTGCTTCCTTAGACTGCGAGTAAATGCTTTGAGAAATTGGAAATAAGTCATTCCAGTACTTTTTGCGATCTTTATGCCACGATATTTTGAGATCTTAAGATTTGGGTTTACTTCGATATGGTCCATGCTCCAGCATAGACACTAAAAGTAATTGGGCTTCTCCTTAAGGCTTGTAGGCTGGCAGTGATTGCCTGGCGGTTAGGGGCAGCTAAATCAGAAATTACACCTTTAGGTTAATTTAAGACAAAAAAAAGGAAAAAAACCCCACACAAATTAAAAAGGAAAAATTCAAACAGCTATAGGTCAGGTGTCATTCTTGTATACTAGACAGAGTTGAAATATAAATATTATGTGCAGATTTGGAGCAGGGATTATACCGACAATTATCTTGAGGTTTTTGAGTTTAAAACCACATTTGCGTGTACAATTACAAAATCTCATAATAAGAATATACATTTGTAGTTAGCACTACACTTCTTAGCCTATTTTAGACTTTCAACTTGATGTAGGCAAATAATAACTCAAGGCCTTAATGCTATTGACGTTGGGGAATTTCGCCTAAGTGAATTTATAATGCTTCATACCTCACTTTTCACTGAGTCCGTCACGTACTGTATTATAATGACTGCGAGAAAATACATTCTCTTGAGTCTTCATATTGAACCGTGACAACTAAGACTTTATGACATCAGGGAAAACGAGCGCATTGGTGTGAAAGAAATAAAGCTCTGTGATGATTTCGCGTGAAGTATTGGATGGCATTTTGTGATGTCAGTTGAAAAAAAAACTTTTCAATAAATTTTGTTTGCAATATATTCAGTGATCGTTCTGATTTTCGTCCAGAGAGGCAGTGCACGACGTCGACGTAATGGCTGCAGTGTGTACTGTGTGCAAATGTCACAAACACTGCGTATAAATAAGAAAATATTTATTGCAATATTGTTTTGATTTTCTAGAATCAAGTCGGGTGCTCCGTGCTCATATCCCTTCAGAAAAGTGGTTGACAGTTCAATGCTGCAAGGCATTTATTCTGGCATTTCTGCTATTTTTCAATGCAACCTAACAATTGCTGTACAGTGGTGCCCTCTATCTGCGTCAGATATACACAGCCGATATCCTTATGCGCATATAGGGCTCCCGCAGAATAGGGGAATCATGGAAAACCTGGGAAAGTCAGGGAAGTTGTAACTGACTGAAAAACCTTGGAAGGTCAGGTGTCGTATTTTGAAAATGTTTCAAAAAATTAGGGGAATCCTAAGTTTTAATTTTCGTTCAGAAGGTATTTCCTTTATCGATTATAGAGTATACTGAGTTTTTAGATGAAGTTGCCCTTTGTACAATGAAAGAAATCCTCCAATATGCTAGATCGGCTCCTTTTATTTGTCTTCATGATGACAATATCGAAATTTGCCAAAATAAAATATACTTCGAGCACCTCAGTACTCCTAATTAAAAATCAAAATGAAAAAGTGCATGGATATTTTGATGTTGTGTGAATTCCTTTATTATACAAATTCAATAATGTATCATCCTGGTAAATGTCAGATTCTTTTTGCTTTATATTGTTCGATGGGTAAAATCTAAAGATTAGGGGAAAATTCAATTTTTAACCTGGGTACCTGGGAAAGTCATTGGATTTTGTTACTATTCTGTAAACACTGATATAACCATAGTTTTGTGTAATTACAATTAAGTTAAGAACCAAATGATATATGTTAAAAACTGCTACTGAATCTCAACATCTGCTCACGTGATGGACATCATAAATTGGATTACAAAATGAAATTATTTATCGGAATTAAGGCTTATTTTGATGCTCCATTTTGCTGTCCACTTGCAGACTAATTTCTAATTTATTTCCGCCATTTGTACTCAGAGACAGTTAGCTTAAGCGACAATTTATGTAGATGCACGCGCAGTGCAGTAATCGAATTATGTGATCGCATTAGCAGAAATAAAACGTTACTTCCATGTTTTGGACCTTTCCAAAGTGGTCAGTATGGGAAACCACACTGAAATCAAATTACAGCGAAGTTGAAAGTTGTCTGGGCTTTTATATGGTTGGTAGGATTTCAGCTGGCTGAGCGGCTATAGTAATTCAATAAGATCGTACAACGACGAGGGGAAGTATCATGAATTTTCAATGGAATTCAAGTTGCAAGGGCGCTTTTTTGTATGCACTGGCTCCCCCTATTGGAGGATGTCCTCAAATCCAGTTTTTCCCTAACAACAGTTGAAATAAATGGCATATCACACATGCATAGTTTGTCCACAAAGTAATTTTTGGAATTGATTATTTGGAATTTATACCAATTGTGGAGCTAGCAGGGAAATGGCCAGTGTGAAAATTGTGAAAAATGTGAAAATGTATACCCTTGTGGTAAAGAATGTGAAAAAAATGTGGAAAATTGGGAAAAAAATGAAAATTTGTGTGAAAATTCATTGGAAATAAATTTCACGAAAAATTCAGCGTAAAACTGAAGAATTCACCTCTATTCAGGACCTTAATTTCATTAAATAATGCACTAAAATTTGATTATCCATGTCATTTTTTCAGAAAAATTACCTGCGGAGATCCTTTGAAGACTAAGATTTCTAAGATGATTAAAATAATGAATTGTCTGAAAATCATTTCCATGAAAATACACTTGAAATAACATTTTTCGTAGATGTTTTTAAAATTACGCCTACGACGTACTCTTAAACATGGATAGTTATCTTCATACAATTTTTTTGAAAAGCAAATTTAAATCCACCATTTGTGGTCTACAAGATTGTAAAACAAAATTACCTATGACGTTTTCAATATTGTAGGTGGATTTCGGACCGTAAATTTTAAAATTTTCTACATTAGCTGGCCACATGCCTGGGCTAGATAAATCCATTCTGAGCACAATTTGTGTTACAGCAATTTTAGTAAAAATGAGTATAACAATACAAGTCTATCACTGATATTAGGTTCATTTTCTCATCTATGTGCCATGTGCATACAGACCCACAAAAACAGGGCTATATTCATGACCATAATTCTTTGGAAATGCCCTATTCATGACCCCAAACACTCCTTCCTAATAAAGAAACAACAAAGATAACGTTTTAACGTTTATCAGCCCCAGTCTATATGCGTGCTTCATTGCCTTTTGTGGAATACCTTTCGTACTCCCTTGATTCTAATAATTTGATAGAATGCCTGACAATGATGGCTCCTTGGAGAGACCCACTGATGACCTCTTTGAACTCCAGGGAGAGAGATAGCAGGGTGGAAAACAAATGCAACCATTTTTGATTTCCTGGTACAGTGCACCGAGATGAAGGTGAAAAACGAAAAAAAAAATGTTAGGGGAACATGGGGAACTTGGACACTACCGTATAAGTACATTCTCAGAAGTCGAATAGATTTCAAATGATTCATGGAAGAATCTGTTTAATACCCCTTCTAAGCTTAAGATCTGTTTCTGAATCGATTATCTTCTCTATATTGCGATATTGATAAAAATTTCGTTGTTCTTTGCTGATTTGTTTGGACTACTGGTCATTTATGGTTCAAGTGCTATTGTATAATTGATGAAGAGAGATATCACGTGTGACATTTTTATAAAAATTATTCTTTCATGGTATTCGTTTTGTTTTTCGAAATCGAGTGTGCAGCTGGCAATTTCATTTATAAATTATGAAGTGAGCAGGGATTGTTTTTTCTACTATACCATTATCTTTGATATTTTATTAATGCTCGAACACAGGGTTGGCCTGTTATTGGATTCTTCTTTCGAAAGACAATTTATACATTTCATTTTTACCATTGTTTTTTTATGATTTTTTTCGCATTTTTATTAACGAATTTTCAGTGTTGGTTTAGGAGACATGTTTTAACCCTGATGTCTAGACGCACGTGAAATTTTCTGATGAAAGGATTATACAAACAAATGCATGATTACATAATAGCAAAAGCAATATTAAACAAAATTGAATCATTTTTTCCCCTTTAATGGCTGCGAGCATGCCATTAGTTCAAGTTAAAAACATTAGTTCTAACATGCCATTAGTGCACATGTACAATTTTCGATTAGATCGTAATATTTGCAGAAAACTATTCAGGGCATGTGAGAATTCAATAAATAAAGATATTTCTAAATATTTCAAACATAATTTTTCATGAGTTACCCTTTGTTTTAAAGTATCGCTATTTTATTGTGGTTTTCACTAAATATGCATTTGATAATCTAAAATCGTCACAACCCTTACTGTATTGCACTGCTACATTTTCCAATTTGGAACAAGGTAGCTTATTTCCCACAAGGAGGCAATTGTAATTTTTAGAGTCAACCAAGCATGAACACTTGTCCTCAACTTCTTCACAATTTCCTAAATGGAGTCATAAATCTTAACTCTGTTATTCATATTTGCATCACTTTAGTTTTTCACAAAAGAAGATTTTACGTTACAATTTTTCAAATCCGCCGAGTGCACACTAAAAAAACTATTTCATTGCCGATGTATGCAAAACTCTTGTTAATAAATTGCTGCTGGGTAAATTTTGATTAAAAACTGCATTAGAAACACAGCTTGAGCAAATTATACTACATGTATCTTATCATATTTTCAGAGTAATGAAAAGTGTCAAAATCTATTTTTTTCTCATGTGGTTTGTGCTTCAATGTTTTACAGCGACCTTACATTCAATTACGCTGTGATTCATTTATTGAGCTCTTTATTAGGTGGCGGAAGTTATAATTTGATAAAAAATATTTTTGGGGTAATGCATTTGTCAGACATTCACAATGTTGTACAACAAAGGAAAAATCTGCATGGATAAAATAGTGCTTGGTTTGCAAATAGGACTGGGATGTAGCTATAATTGTTTTAAACTTTAAACCTTAAAACTTTAAAACTTAATACCTTAATAATGCATATTAGTCTTTGAAAATCAAACGTTTGCTGTATAATGAGAAAACATGATTTGGGGCTGCATTTTTTAAATTGTAAAATAAAATATGATAGTTTGGAGTTGGGTAATATTCAAACCAATCTTTCATTTGGTTGGAAAATTAGTCGGATGATTTCATGCTAATGAGTTTCTTTTGTATTAGCATTTAAGTAGCATATTTCTTTTGATAAGCTTAATTAGGCTTCTGATTAGGCTCAGAGGAGTGCTAAATATGTAATGTGTTATTAAGTACGAGCGTACATCTATCCCTCAGCTCATTTTTTTCTGATATGCGAATATCTTGGCAGCGAATTCCATTTTTTATAGACCTCTGGTGGATTAATTTCTTAAGTTGTGGCGTACGTGTTATGCATACTTAATTAAGTTTATCTGCTGAAAGTTATCCGTATTCCCACAGATCAGTCGAGCTTTTTTTATTTGGGGTTTTCATGTAATTCCTACATTTAGTCTCGTTTTTATATCATATTTGCCAGCGTGCATCAATTATTCAAATTGTTGAATATGGCTGCCAGTTGAGCTCATTAAAATGGAAATTAATAGAAATGTTTTGTGAACGTACCCTGAAACATTATGTACCAGAATAACATTATCCATTAGAGCTACGTGAATTTCTGCAGCAGATAACGTATTTTAAAAACATTACGTCGTATAATTACTATTTGCACATAGTTTCTATGTTATGCATAATTTTTCCGCATGGCAAAGAAAACTTACATTTATATTTAAGTGCACTTTTACGTGACCCTTGCAAGTATTGATTAATTTTCATTTTACTTTTCGAAAAGTAACAGATTCGTACATTTGTTCTCAAATGTTTGTAAAGCGATGCTTGAAATTATAAGATGCAGAAATATTTTGGTAGAAAAGAAATTGAGTACAAAAATGTACAACTTCATGACTGCTTTTCTTATGCTTTCTCCCATAATATAAATTTTGTTTCAGTGCTATAATATGTAATCATATACTGCAATACTGTATAAGGTAATCATTGGTATAATGTTAATTTACTACAAAATATAACATTCATTCTCTATAATTTTGTTGTTAATTTATGTTCAATGTGAGTAGAGAAGAACGCCTTTTTTAGACTATTGACGTTGATACAAATCAGATGCTGTGTATAATTGTTTCTCTGAAATTCAGATCAATTGCTTCTTGTGAATTTGCTGGGCGCGTCATTCTGGAAATCCCTATTTGTGTCCTGGAAATAAGGGTTGAGGTTATGGTGCAGAAGAAACAGTGTGGCAGCTTTTTCCTATAGCAACTAAATTCCACTACCATTACCCGAATTTATTGGAATGTAATTGAATTTTCATCAGTGCCACGCAGTTAATAAAATTTAATTTATTAGGGTGGCACTTCCTTCTCATTTCTTTTGTTTCCCCTTTGGTTCAGTGCGTCTTGCAGCTATCCAATTTTAGTTACTGAAGAGAGGCACATTTTTGTGCAACGGTTTCACGGAAATGGCTCTGCAATAATCCAAATGGATTCCATGTCAACTTTCTCCAAAATATGGCTGCGAAAGTAGTCTTACGCGTTAATGCATTCACATTTGATCTCGTGCTGACTAACGGCTTTGTTTACTTGCTCGGTAATTTCAATGCAAGGGTTCGGAATACATCGCCATTCGCCAAACTGTTCACTTGCGAAAGTGGACAAAACTTCGGAAATGACACTTACTTTCTAGGGAGATGGAAGAATCTTGATGAAACCATATAGCGAGTCTGGCACTGATGCATAACAGTTATCTTACCATAGTTTTGATTTGGAAGTTGGTAGCAATCTACTGCACTTCCGAAACATCTAATCCACTAAAAATCATGCATTTGGATGATTTGTCATTCGTTGTATGGCAGTGAATAACAGTAATTACTTTGTTAACAACACACATCTATCAGCTTGTCCATGCTGATCCAAAGTTTCAACCATTAATCGCACACAGTTATTGGTTGAAAATTTGGATCACCATGATCACGTGGCAGCTCAAGCTCAATAAGGATAAATGTTTGGTGATGAGAATTTCTCGTAAAAGGGCAAAAACTGTACCAAATTACAATCTGGATGGTGTCCCATTAAAAGTTGTTTCTAGCACGAAATACTTGGGGATTACCATCACCACGGACATGCGCTGGACTTCGCATATCACCAAAATTACAGGTCTGGCAAATCAACGCCTAAGATTTGTTCGGAGAATTTTCAGGAATTGTCCTCAAAACGTCAAAGAGGTTGGATATTTATCGTTGGTCCGACCTCTTCTCGAATACT
>JAQGAF010001431.1:0-31094 GCA_034687865.1 Kryphioiulus occultus
CAAAATCAGTTTCGTTTGGAATGCTGGTATCAAATTACGGGGTCGATGGCGCCATCTATTGACAATATTTGGCAACTCGAATTTTTTAAAAAAATCTATTTTAAAAATTATTCAAAGGTTATTTATTAATTAAAGTTGAATTGTCGCCTCCAGAAGTAACCAGACTATCAAGCAAAATTGTTATCACGACGATTTATTCATCATTCGCAGAGATTTTATGTATACAATTTTTAACATGGCAGGGGTGGGAGGGGAACTGCCCGTTAAAACCATCTCTAACGATAAATTATTTACTTTAAAAGTGATGTGGACGATTCCCAGTGAAATTCATTCATAAAATCTGCAGCAATGCCAGTACGTGGTAAATAATATCTGTATTTTAATAAATACTAATGCATAATTTTCAGAATAGAAAAATCAATTGCCGAGACTACAATAGCTAATTCTGACTCGAGATAGGTTAGTTTATTGGGACTAATCAGTGTCATTTCTGTATCAAATGTCAATATTTTTGTTATAATAAATTTGAGTCTGGTAAAAAAGCATATTTCTTGTTTCTTGCTTAACAAAAACATGGTTGAACTAAAATGATTGCTGTAGTGCCCGGTCGAGTGTATGGTGAATGGGTCAAAATTTATTCATTGCACTCACAAATTAGCGCCCTATTTAAGATACCATTTGTAACCATCGCTTACCTTTACGTTTCAAATGGGTTCAAGCTTTTATCATATTCATCGAAGGGATTTGTACTCTTAGCTGCAGTGTCATTTCGCTCCGAAGAAATTCTGAGTTTGGGAACACCTGCTGCAGTTGACAGTTTTTGTTTTGGTGGAAGAAGTTCTGGCAGAAGGCTAAAGTTGTTGAAAACACCTCTCCCGAAATACTCTGCAACTACCGAGAAACCATCTTCTGCTCTCTCCAACTAAAAAAAATCGCAAAATTGTTAGAACTTGAATTATTAGAAGTGTCAGCTGAGCTTGAAAGTTATAACAATGCGCCAATTTCCAAATAATGTAGATTTTTAAGAAATGCTATCATATACATCTGATTTGCAATTATCCTTGATTAAATTCACCTGGTGATGAAACTGCTCGTGCAAATCTCGGCTTTGTTCTTGGGCTCGAATGATGTCGAGCACCTTCTTGTTCTCAGGCATACACACCATGCACTCTGAGTCGCTATCGGCATAACTTTCGAAACAACTGAAAATGAAAATCATTTAATGCATGTGTGACAGAATAAGACATTGAAGCTGTTAATGCACTTACTGCTGATGGTAGGAATGTTGGCAAAGGAAATGAACCGAAGGTAGTTCGAGAGTGTGGTTGCAGGCACGGCACTTTGACACTTGAAAGATGCGGGCACTACGCGAGCACATAATTTTCAAAGGTGCTTTATAACTGCCATTATATTTTCAAGTGTTTGCATAACCACACAAAAGAATTATTGTCAAACCTGGTTTTAATTTCCTCTATTTGATTTCTCATTTTCTCCGTTTCTTCTCGATACTGGCGAATCAGACGTTCGTCCTCGGCAATTCTGCTGTTCTCCTGCTGAAGCTGCCGTATCATGTAATCCTTTGATAAGCGAGATAAATTTGTGTCAACGAACTGCCAAACGACAATTGCATATTCCACTTAAGTTGGCAAACCTTGATTGCTCCTAGCGTTATGGTAGACTTAGTTGTCATTATGTCGATGACCATCAGCGGCGGGAGCAATTTCTTTTTCTCGATGACTAGAAGAACCTCGTTTAAATAAGACTGATCCTCAGTGCCTTCTTGAACGAAGTACCGCAGGGCTTGCACCCACAAGCTAGAATCCTGATTCCTGCAATGCAGTTTACATAGAGAATCATTGGGTTATTATTTCCTTCGTTTGTTAGCAATAAATGTTTTCTGAAATTTTGGGGAAAAAAGTCATCGAAATTTACCCAAATTTCTTGCATGTGATCAAAATATTGGCATAATCCTGGTGTTCCATGTGATAACGTAAAATCTGCTGATATCTGGAAATTAAACGCATCATTTATGGTTACAGGATACGCAATTAATTTACAACTTTCCATCGTGATACGGATCTGATGCCTACAATTTAGCTTTCTCGTAGAGAAAAAGGATTCCAGATTTAAAGTTCCCAACTTGGCAAAGGACGAGGGCCTGATCAATGTCAAAACCAGAGTCAGGTCGTTGCAACAGCTCCATAATTTTCTGCTCCCACACGTGCTTAGCCTATTTAATAACAGAATGTTAACGGAATTCGTAAAATAGACTTGATTGACAGATAGAAATGAGATTACCTCGTCTTTCTCTGCTTGCTGAAATTCCCTTAAATACACTTCTACTAGCGTGTTATAAACCGCACTCTGGCAGTTTGGTTTTACCTGAATGAGTCAGAAAATCCAAATAGTGAATTCGTGAATTCGTACTAATATTCATATAAATCTAAACCAGGTTCTTTGAAGCTTTCAACAAGATTAAATACATAAATACATCTGCATAAGCTGAAGAGACTCACCATAATCATATGCTCCAAAAACTCGGTGAGCTTGCCAGTATTATTCACAAAGATATGAATGAATTCTTCAGCGGAGGAATGAGGACACTGTACACTACGCGATCCTAACAAAGCAAATTTTATTATATGTAAATCTCCCAAAATGACAGTTATGCCTGTCTTGAAGTTTTTGCGCTAGTCAATAGTTACATTGAAAATGTTTACGAGACAGGAAAAAAAGGAGAAACTCATACCATCCAGAGTGTTAGCATCAACCAATGGCTCTAAAAATATTTTAAAAAGTGTAGATGACACATTTAGCCGCATGTCAAATTAACCGAACATTTAAATTGTTTGATGCAGCTAAGTTATAATGGCAGATGAGAACTTACTGTCGCTAGGCCTGTACTCTGTGCAAAGGCATTTTAAAAATTCCGTCGTTTGCTCAGGTACTTCGCTAAGTAGTATCTTTCCATATTTCTTCATGTTCTGCTCGGCCTAAAGAAATTGCAGAAAAAAGTTGGCTGGTACCTCAATTAGAATGGTATCAAAAGATGGCACGAGCTGGTTAACCTACTTGGGTAAATTCCAGTTTTCCGATATAATCCAAAGCCTTGAGATAATCCTTTTGATCTTCCAGTTGAATTTTAAGGTACCAATCATGCTGGTGGTGCTTTCCAGCCAGAAACAAAGCATGCTTGAAAAATTTGGCCTGCCGACAAACTTTTATTGCAGTGTCGACGTCAAAATCTACTTCGCGATCTTTCGTCTGAAAATTAAATAGTCGATCATTGTGGTCTCAACAAAATCTGCAAGATACGTCGATAAAACAGAAGCATCAACTTGGTCATCACCATTCATGAAGAAAAATTCCTCATGATTTTAAAACAACCTAATTTGACAAAAAAGTTTTCAACAGTGGGAAAATTCTGAAAATTCTTTGAACTCAGATTATATAGAAGATACAAGATTCCAGAAATCATTGATGAACAATTCGTATGAAATAAGATGCTCACATCAATCAGGCTATAATTACCATAATGAATTCATCCAACTTGTCAATATCTTTCAATTTAGTATAGCAGTTTAGTAGTAACGTTGTGTGATCTTCAGTTGCGAGACCTTTTTTGTGCAATTCTTGCAAATAAGCTGTCAGGTTATGAATTCGTTGCGCATCCAGGAACTTTAAAAATAAATAAACCTGATGAGTTTTCGATACAAAATACAAGTTGTGCTCTTAAAATTTCCCTTTGCCAACCTTTCGAATTACGTATGACGCCTCCAATTTACCAATGGTTTTAATGTACTGGCTAATAGCCCCGTCATGATCACCCTTACTGTATAGATGGTCACCATATTGTTGAAATATATCCACCAACCCGTCTTCGTCATACTGCTGACTTTTAGCCAATCTAACACAAGTAAGCATTAACAATGAGAGGCATTCAAAGAATTTATATTATTAAAAAGTATACTCATAAACGACTTACTGAATTGCCATGGCATATAGGTTTTTCTTAAACAAGGTATCCAATTTACTTTGTGTATCCCTTTCTTGCAGGCAATACAACTAGACCAAAAAGATGACTTATCATTACAAACATAACACCGTGATAATAACGATAATTACGAAAATAGGTCAATTACCTTCTTGTCTTTGGACAGTATGTAAATGGAACCCCATTCGGAAAATATATCAACAACCTCGGGAACTGGGGCTGTATAGGCTAAGGAATAAAATTTGGTATTAATAAATTTAGTAAATAAATTAGAAAATTTATAAAATTAGACTAACAAAATGGTCATGCCAATTACCAATGAATTTATTATAAACATCATAAATGGTCACAACATTCATTCCCAGAGGAGAGCCACTGCTATAAAAGAAATAAAATAATTAAAATTGTTAATAATTTTCAATGGATGAGATTCTCCAACAATAAATCAATTCAGGAATTAAAAGCCTTCAAGGAATAAGCAACCTTACATTCAAGCAATCAGAATTAAAATGCCACAGGCCAGCCAATTGAGTAATGAAAATAAATCTGGTAACTTACGATGTAGAAGGATGAGATGTGACGTTTTTATTTTCTTTACCAATAACAATAAGATAGCCCCGAAACCAGTGCACAATTAGCTTTTCACCTTCAAATCCCAAACAGGGACCTCGGCCATCAGGTTGATAAAAATAAACAGCCTAAATGAAATTTAAAAATTGCCATCACAGAATTCTTGCATAATTTGCGTCTTTTTTTAGTATTTCTATAATAACATGCAATTAAAATAATGCAATATTAATTCGCCATCACATTATAATTTCTATTAAAATTACCTCTTTCCTGGCTACGACTAGTAAGTTATCCTGCTTTGCATCAGTCATTGTGATACACCTGGCTGGGCATCCCAATTCATCAACATGACACTACAAAATTAACAATAATCAAAACAATTAACAAAATTTACAAGAACACAATTTCAAAATTTAATTTATTTTCAACAAACCTTCTGTTCCTTTTCTTTAGCAAAGAAATTGTAGGAATAAACATCGTCAGTAGTAACGACAAACAAGTGGCAATATCTGCCAACGATCCTGAACATTAATCCAGTTATCGGACTTTTATCTTCGTGAATAATTTTTGGTTTGCCATGGCTGCTTATAAAATAATATTTGTTCACATTGATTAAAACGCTCAACCAACTGATAAATATTAAATTATATTTGTAGCACTTACCGCTCTCTGTTTACATCCCCTTTGTAAATTATCACGTATCCGTTTTGGAATCCGATGACCAAATAATTCAGATTTTCATGAACAGCTACTGCTGTAATCTATAAATTAATAAAAACAAGCTTACACTCTCTCATTCGTGAAGTATCATTTTGAATTGAAAAACACTTAACGACGCTTACTAAAGATGGCGTGTTGCAGCCTGGTATTGCTGGAGAAAGTGTCCTTGCCAAATAAGGAATTCCATGACGATCAGTCTAGGACATTACAAGGATAAAAATTATTTTGCAAGGACTACTGATTAGTGACAAAAAAAACATGATAAAACATATGCACATGAACCAAACTGGAATATTAGCATAGTATCATGACAGTCACCTTTTCAAGATTCCAGACACGGATAAGTGAATTCAAACCAGGCTCATCTTCCTGTAAAACAAACAAATGAGCAAAATGTAAAAACGACATGGTCTTTTATATTGTTTTGAAACTTTTCTATAGGAATTTTCAAACTATATGCCCTAAATATGCAATAAGCTAGGAGATTTTTCTTAGATTGAAATATCTCGACTCAGTACTTACCCCCACTGATACCAACACTGCACTTTGACGCATTTGATGGAGGAGAGTCACACATTTGCTGTACGCTTGGAATGTATTGACTTCTAGTTGGCGAGTTATTATGTGAAAATTACCTTCGCTGTCCCCACATATTATCTCTCCCCTTCCTGATGTACAGGCGACAATGTCAAAATCCTAAAGAAAAATATTCTATTCAACAATTTTGCTTACACTGATCATATTCATAACAACATTGTTCACGGATCAGATTGCACATGCCACTTGCTGATTTTCAAATTTTTTGGTATGCTCAGATTGGCATCTATAGTTTCAGTGATACCCAGATCCATTGCTTTCATACACTTACTTTTAATTTGTCAAATGGCACGTTGTTGTCTTGACCTTTCCACACCTCCTTGTCAAAAAATGTAAACCTTCTCCACTAGGAATAAAAATTGTTTTATCATAAGAAATATCGCCATTCAGCATCTGAACCACTATACATGTATATGAGATTGTTAATAAGGTTTTCAGAAATGTATTGACATAAAATAAACTAAGGTAAAAGTGGCAATGAACTGGTAGAAAGACCACTTGAAAACATGTCCATCAAGCAACAACGTCTTGGCATGATCATGTTCCCGGTAATTCGATTATATGACTTGCCATTATTACAGCTACTAGATGGTTCGTCTAACATACACAAATTTAACATTCATATGTATGCAAAAACCGTATATTATCAAGCAAGAAGTAAATTGAAATGCCCACCTGCAGAAATGCCATGTTTGATTTTAGAATCAATGATAACTCCAGGGGGCGAGCAAAGCAGACGACGTATTAACCACGCCTTCTTTTCACCAGCGCCATTTTCAAATACTAAATTGGAAATAAAAAACTCAAAACAATTTCATATGTTTTGTTTTCTTCTACATTTTTTTGATGAATAAAATGAGTGTTTGAGTTTAAATAGTTGCTGGGACACCATGTAGATCTAGCATGCGCAAATGTTCTAAACAGGTGCAATTTATTCTAGAACGTAATTTTGTTCCATTAAAAAAATAATTTCTACTGTTAAAAACTACTATTGTCTGAGGTAAGAATAAAATTACAAACACAGCGTTCCTCCAAAGATGGCATTGTAAGAAATGCTAAATATATTCCTTGTTATGTATCAACAAGAGATAGAACAAATATTCATTAGGAAACAGCTTGCCATAATGTTATCTTAATTTGTACTATATATTTTGTAAAACGTATCACTGACATGTCACTGACTTGCTGAATTTTCATAAGTTTTTCAGAGTAAATCTGCTTTCCCTGACTTGTCCAATTTCCCTGACATTACCAGGTTTTCCAGGTCTGGGGAAATCCTGAAAAAGATGAGAGACAAAACATTTCAAAATGTCCTATCAGAACACAATTTTCACATTTAGGGAAGACGGATTAATATTCGTTAAAAAATTAGCATAAGAACGAATGAAGAAAATTAATGGTTCAACTCAGTCGATTGTTGTAATGCCAATAATTACTCGTGCTAATATCACATACAAAACTGAATCCTGGGACTGCATGTCTGAAAGTTCCGCGACGACTTGTCGTTCATTTTTTGCACGGTTTCGCCCGACCTGGAAAACATGGAAATGTCAGGGAAATTGGAAAAGTATTTACTGTGTTCTGATAGGACAGTTTGCAATCTATTATTGCTCTTCATGTAAAACATGCAGTCGGCAAAGTCAGTAGTTTTCATGACTAAAGTGATCAGGCACTCCACCGAGCAAGATGTTTATTACTGATCCTCAAGAGTAAACATACAGGAATGGAAAATCTTGAGAAATAATAAACGATACAGCTTCAAATTTAAGATTACAAAAAATAGCAATGAGGGCGGGATGTGGAAAACCTACGCAAGTCCAATGGCTATCGATACGTTTCATAACCACTAGAGTGAAATCTAAGTTAGTTCGAGTCTGATTCAAACAACATCTTATTAATTATTAACATAGAAAAAGGTAAGCAATTTTTCCTTCAACTCTATTTCTGCGAAGAGACTGCACTCTGAAGATATTGCTCAGAAGGTAAATTCAATCATAAAAACGCAACATAATAAATTTACAATTTGGTACCACAGCAAAATTTAAAATCAAGCATTATAATTAGCTTAGATAATTGCTTAATTTAAAGAAAATTACCTCTCCAACGAAAACACTGTGCGAGGTACCCTCGTATCAGAAAAAAAAACCTTTACCACAGATTATCACATTACTTTTTCAATTGGCTGTCACCTTCATTGCCCATTTCAATGCTCGACAGAATTGAAATCAAACAAATCTTTCCACCTACGATTTATAAATAATACACCAAAGATACGGCAGCAGCAATTCTTCAATTGCGACTCCAAAATTCAAAATGACATCGGATTACAGTGGTCCATGGCAGCAGTTATTACTCTAAAAAAGGAATTAGGAAAAAAAGAGGATTGAAGTAGTTATTTTTCCACTTGGAAAATGAAATCCAAAGGAAAACTAAAGCAAATAGCTGCAAATGTAAAGCGAAATGGATAAATTGGAAAACAGGTTACGAACATTGAACAATCCACAAACATTTGAGCATTACAAGCGATGACATGTAACCGTCAAAATTATTTTTTTTCTCGTGTAACTAATTTTGTGACGACAAATGTTTAACCAATTATGTTTCAAGGAATTTTTCAGTCTCACAAAGCTTATTAGAAAATAAACCATGACTTTGTCTTCATCACCAAATACCAGAACTAAACCGTGAACGTTATTAAAATCACAGTTTAGTTTTTAATAGACTTAAATTATTGAGCAATTTTTAAACAGCAATTCGTCAAAAACTGCTACGGCATTTCATCAGATTTTCCAATTCATCCAAGTTTTCATTTTCATTAGCAAAAACTCCCTGATAATTTTCTTTGTTAAAAATTCCAAATTCAAACCTGCAAACTGAATGCATCTAAAGATTTCATAAAGGTAAACTTGTTTTTGGCACAGTGAAATATTTTAGTACATTTAACAAATCCTCGAGAAAGTCTTTTATAACATGGTGCCATTTTGTCCGTGCAACTGTTAAGTTAAAAAATTTAATTTTCAAAAATCTTTACAATTTCAAAAAAAAAAAAAAAAAAAAAAAAAAAAATAATTAAAAAAACAACTGCATTGCAATTATACGAACTGAAATGTCAAACAAAACCACTCAAATAAATGCTCAATTTTAAATTTCTTGTCATTGAAACCAAAACATTTTTTTTTTCAAATAACTGAAAAACGATTGCTTCAACTACAAGGATACCTTACATGAAAATAGTTACGTGTTGGGGAAAAATCTAAATAATGTAAGGAGACTTACAACCCTCACGGCAACTCTGGATCATTGTAACTGAGGTGAGGAACCAAAAAAGACAGATTAATCTAATCTTTGAAACTGGTGAAGCTTACCTCCGGGAAAAGACGTCTGAGGAATGCCAGTGCTAGGAATAGCAAACTGGGGTTGGAAGTTTGAGAAATTGGTGCCCGGGAAAGAAGCCCCTGGGTAGGCTGATGGAGAGGCAAAGCTTGGCGCAAACTGCGGCAAAGGACCTCCCAGCATCCCTGCACAATAAAACATGATTCCAGAGCATGCGACATCAGCAAGCTTTACGAGTCACGGTCAATTTGAGAAGAAAAGCCGGGCACGAGATAACGTGCCTAAAAAATCGTTTTAGCATCGTTTCTCACATATTTCTAGATTTATTTTCAACACTGAATGTTTTAAAAATCACACTTACACTGAGATAATAATTAAGACAAGCACTAGTAAAGCCTCACCAACGGGAAGCTCTCAATCGGGCGAAGCCGGCCATGATGCGCTAGTTCAACACGGCGTAGAACATGTCCCGTACAAATTTTTAGTTTAAAATTTCGAGCTTTCCGATATACTACAAGTACCTGGATAGTGAACCTCACCGGTTAAAATAACCGAGAGTTGCGCATCCTCGGGGTGACGGATCTGAAATCGATCCGCATCGTTTTATGCATTGGAATGGATTTTTTTTATTAAAAAACAAAATTATCGAGAAAACGCCCACGGATTAGGACACGGGAAACGGGATCATGACCTCGCATTTGAAAATAATAAAAAAAAGACGAATCTGACAGAGAAGCACAACACGCACTCACAGCACCCAGTTCCATAAGTTACCTGGAGCGACCCCTGGAGCCATGAACGACTGGGGCTGAGCGGAAGCCTGTGGCTGCTGCTGTGGTTGAGCATTGGCCAAGCGGCTGAGAATGCTACGCTCGGACATCTGGAGACGCTGGGCCACGGGAGGAATCCGAGATAGGGTGGCTGGCAATCGGCTCACGTCGGATTTCATATCACTCAGCAATTCTTCCAACTGGTTTAAAACTGAAAACGATCATAAAAGGCAAACTTTACCGACATATCCACAATTTCACGATACACTGTAAACTCCAAACTATGCTCGAAAATGCTATCGTTAAAAAAGGCAGTTCAATATTTCGTTATTTTTTTTATCCTAACACGTTCAAAAATAACAAAAACTATACACGGTTAATTCCGAACAATGCTCGAAAATGTCATCATGAAAGAATGGAGCATGGCATTAAACTGCAATGTAGTTTTTTAAAATTTTCTTATCGCATCTTTTTCAAGCAGCAACAGATGTTGAACATTTTATGATTTTTTTGACCCCGACAGGAAAAAAAAAGAAAAACGTTACACTGTTAATTCCAAACTGCCAAAAAATATTATCATGAAAGAACGAAGCATTAACTGTGGGATAATTTGTAAAATTTTCCTATCAGATTTTTTTCAACCAACAACAAATACTGAATATTTTATGATTTTCGTACCCAAACACGTAAAAAAATAACAAGACCAAGATTAATTGTCAATTAACGAGTACAGTCGAAATTGCGATCAGGAACGAATGCAGCATAGCATTAAACTACAACGAAATTTGCAAAATTTTCCTAATGGATTTTTTCAATCCACACAAATATAAAACATTTTAAGAATTTGTTGACCCCGACTCAAATCATGATCTAAATGGTATCGTGAAAGAATGTAGCGCAGCATTAAACTGCGAAGTAGTTATACATTTTTCCATTGGATCTTTCTTCAATCAACGAGTTTTTAGCTCAACTTGTTAAAACAACAAAATTTCTGCATTTGTTGACTAAAAATAACAAAACAAGGCTACACTTAAAGGGATCATATAAAATTCACTCGATACCTTTGTGCAGCACTGCATTAGCGGGCTTATTTCCTGCCAGCGATTCCTTAGAAAGATGCTGGTGAGATTCAGCCAGGCATTCGACCTCCGCAAATCTGTAAACACGAATAAGAGACAATGTCGAATGAGTGAATTTTGAAGGGAACCAAACAGACCGTAACATTTTTTCAACAGCTTGTATACCTGGCGTTGAGAGCCATTGCTGGGTGATTTGGATCTTGGGTCAAATTCAAGTAGGCGGCGCGGCGGAGTTGTTCTTCGATGACCAGAGCCTGCTCCAAAAGCTACGCAAACACACAAAAAACAATTTTGGTAAAATGAGTAATTAGAGTCACAGACCGTGAATGATTTGGGTTCCGGGTCAACACTTGCTTTAAATCTCCGCGCCAAGAACTTGTTTTTAATTTCCAAGAAATTGCCTTTGCCAACGTCCATTTTAAAGGGCTCGTTGATCACCGCAAAACGGGGGTCATTCTGGATGTCTTGCCAGCGACCATAACCGTGTCTGATAATCGACAGTTAAGGAAGTGAGATTATAAAGACTAAAATGGAATTAAACATGACAGGGTTCCCACTCAAATTCTCAAATCGATTTCCCTGACAACTTTTCAGTAATTTGCCTGACATTTTACACTAAATTACACACAATATTAGACCACAAAAATAGTACAAGTATTAATTTTCAAGCCCTGAATAGAAGTTAGATCACGAGTAATGAATTTTAATAATTATTGGCGAAATTAATAGTGAAAAATACACATTTCAACAATGTGTATTTCTGCGGACTTAAGAAATTTTACTAAATATTAATATTACCAGACACGTCATAGGCGAATTTAATAAAAAACTAGGTTTTAAATGACAGGTTTTAGTCTATATGTTACCATACAACAATTTGTCTAGCAATAGTAATTATTTAGGAAAGCGAAAGTCAACATTTTTAAAAACAAAATATTGCGAAATAATAATTAAGGGATGCAGCGGCAACTTTTTTAAAAACATTCTATTCATAAATTTGATAAGAATTTAAGCAAAAAGTTTGCAAAAAAAGTTTTGAAATGATTAATGTTAGTTTGATTAAAAGTTGCTTTTAAAAAATAGTAAACTATCTCAATTTCCCTGACATTCCCTGACTTTCCAGAAAGTGGGAAGCCTGCATCAGCAGTAATCTCAAATGATTTCACAAAATGAGAAAGTGGCAATCAAGCCCCAATAGCACTCGGTAAAACAAGGATACGTGACGATACCAGCCAGCAACCAATAGTCGTGGCGGCGATGCCAAATTTCGTACTCTCGGCCAGGAACAGCAGCCCTTTCCTCGTTCTGCCAAAGTGTGTGCAATTCCGTGAAGCCCCCATCGGCGATGTTGAACATGAACTTGGCCTTGATGCGGACGATCTCCTTTGTAACGCCATCCTTTGAGTCTTTCGAAGTCTCATCCTTTTCCTTTGAAACTGTTTCTTCTTTTTTGTCCTTTGGTGTTTCGTCTTTCTTTTCCTTACTAGCCTCTTCTTTTGGCTCCTTCGCCACTTCCTCTATCTCTTTGGTATCTGCTGTTTCCTCACCTTTGGTCTCCTCCTCCGCCTCCTCTTTTTTGATTTTAGATTCTGCTGATCGAGTAACGAGGCGTTAAAACGTGGCATTGACACTGCGCCGCAAAAATAATCAGTGGATAAACACAAACCAGAAGCTTCGTCCTCCTCTTCCTCCTCCTTGTCCTTTGACTGTGTTTTGGATTCTGTGTCTTGCTTAACATTTTCTGCTAAATATTTAAAGTAAAACTTTTAAAAATTAGAAAAATAAATAACGACGTAACCGTGTTGCCTGAACCACATTTCCATTTTCCCAGTATAATGCCATATTTACCAGCACATATATCCATTTTTTCAAACATATTTCCACGAAAATTGTTGGCAATTTTAGAAAAACCTGTCACAAATGATTAATTTTGGTTCGGGCCTTTTAAAAAAAAATCAACCAAAGTATTCGGGAGTAATTTGTAGGACGTTGTTTTCACGTAAATGAATTTAAAATGGGAAATTTCCAGTATTTTAAAGATTTCCAGCCCAGAAGACACAATGCATAACTACACCAGGTATCCCCAGAGATGAAATTTTCAATTTCCCTGACTCTTCTAGGTATTAAAACGCGTCCCCTGACTCTTCCAGGTATTAAACCCAACCACCCAGACCACTGCTATTTAAAATGAAACAGGGACCCTACACGGTTAGTAATACTGTCAGTCCCTTTAGAATCAGTAGAAATGACAGTATGCATCAATATTTTCGTGACCCTACATGATCAGTATTTTACTGTGAGTAAAAAGCTCAGTATCATCGTGGACTTAGTTGAGTGAGGTTCTAAAGTACCACGGATCAAAATGAAAGGCAAAAGCCTATTTGGAGACTTACGAGGCAAATTTAGGGATAATTTCACTACTCACTCGCAAACGGCACGATGATGATTGAGAAAAACAGCGGAAAATGTTTTCTCATACAAATTTCGTTGACGAAACCCAAAGTAAGTGGCACGTCCGCCTTCTATGGCTGCTGGCGCAATACTGACAGAGTAACTGACAAACGCCCTTAAACGGTCAGTATTACTGTCAATATCTCGATACTGACAGTAGTTATTCAAAAATCCGGATACTCGTCATTATGGAACATCAATACATCAGTATCGTCCTTACACGATCCGTATTACTGTCCGTATTTGTCGAAACTGACAGTAATAATGCCCGTGTTGGGTCCCCTTATCATTAATTTGTTGAATTTCTTGGACTTTTTCAAAGTAATTTAATTTTCCCTGATATTTCGTAGTTTTCTAGATCTGGGGGGAACCTATATATGTCAAGAATACTTGCCAGTTTCTTTTTCCTTAGAGCTTGACACATCTTCTTTTGAATCTTTGCTTTCGGGCGTTTCCTTGTCCTCGTCCACCTTCGATGTCGTGCTTAAGTCCTCTGGAGTCTTTTCCTTCTCCTTCGAGGTCCCTTCAACGGCTGGGCTGGCGTCTTCACTCGGCTTCTTGTCTTCGCTTTCTTCTTCGGCGACCTCCATCTTTTCCTCCTCGGTTTTTGTCACATCTTCGATTTTAATTTCAGTTATGTCGTCTCCCTGCGATGAGCAATTGGCAGAAATTAATACAACTAGAATCCATTGCAACTCAAATACGTGGCGTGAATCCTAGACAAACCTTGTCTTTCTCACTGGCGTCCTTGGCCGGAGCCGGACTAGGTACGGGAGTGGGCTTGGCAGAAGCAGAAGCCGAGGACGGTGTTGATTTGGATTCCAGTTTGGGCTCCGTTATGGCACTTAACGGCATGCTGTGAGTTCCATTAATGTGCTCAAATTCTTGAACCTGCAAAATGCACGTCAGTTAAAGACAGTTATGAGAAATTAGACATTGTGCGAGAACCACACGCACCTTTTTCCTGATGAGAGACATGACTCCTATTCTCGTCAACACGTGCTGCCTCGAAAGTCCTTCTCGGGGAACGCCATCGGCGAAGGTCTCCGCATTATCGGCGCCAGGCTCGCATAAATGCCTCATGAACAGCGAGACATAGGCACGGAAATTCTTCTCAGACTTGCCTCTTAAGTCCCTCACCAACCTGCGCATAAGATAGCGACAACTATTACATTAAGCGTGAGCACACGTTCACTTTAAACTTGAAACAGCAAGTATTTAAGGATGAAATTGTGGAATTTATAATATTTGACGAATATCTTACCACTGAGAATTGAATGCGTCCTGCGGCGGCATCCCGTATCGCATGATGGCATTAAGGAACGCCTTTCGCTGTCGAGCATTGAAGCCCAGCACCTACAATTGGAATTTTCATACATACTGAAAATTGTGCAATTCGACTTGAACATCTTGACACGACACGAATTTTTCTAAACGTCAGCCATCAGAACAAATAACCCATTATCGTCTCGCGGGCAGATAAAGTGCAGCGTTTTGTCATTGAACGCCGTTGGCAAAACATTAAGCTGCAAATGGATTGCCCTAAAGTCTCAATGGTTTACTGTAGTCTTTTTTGGCGCATCTATCCCAATAACTGATGGCATAAATGCACTTTTCCGAAAAAAGACACGGCAAAAATTGCCATCTAGGATTACTGCAGCATTAACTACACCTCAGATGAGTAAGGATCAATGTCATCATATGGCGTACCTTCATAAGTTTTCTCATTATCACTTGCAATTACGCTAGCTGACAAATTCTCATTTCGGACAAAGCCTTCAGCAGTTTAAAGTCACAAAACTGATTATATTAAATGTATAATATCCACAGGGTCTTTAACTATTATAATAATCACAGGGTCTCAACTATTATAATATACACAAGGTCTTAACTATTATAATATACACAAGGTCTTAACTATTATAATATACACAAGGTCTTAACTATTATCATGTCAGAATTTCTTACTTTTCTTATCTAAACTCAGAAGGGTTAATGACATTATTTTAACATTTTTCGAACTGTCAAATCAAATATGCGCTCCATTAACTTAACTATAAACTTCAAATATACATTTGTTGTTATGCCAAGCTGAGTATATTTGCGTAACACTGAACACTGACCGAACACTCGACCTAATTTTCAGACAACTGTACACGAGAATGGAAAAATTTGTTTTGCCTCAATATTTCCTCCAACACGGGCAAGCAACGGTGGCAGCGGCTTATCCTTGTCGGACGACTGTCCACCCTTCCTACGAGAACGACGTTCTGAAATTCCAACGTAACACATTAGCAAACAATCTAACAGTGTCCTTCATAAGTAAAAAGGTCACATTTCCTCACCGCCTTCATTCTTCTCCTCGAAGTCATCATCGTCGAAATCATCATCTTGAAGAAGAAAAGCGAAAAAGTTTTAGTTAAACATGTAATACAGCACGATAACCGACTTCAGAGTCAGACATATTAATGGACTCCAAGCTCAAAGGACATGACGCATACCGGTTGGAATAGAAGAATCGGAGTTGTAATCTGACAGGTTGTCTTGCCACGTGGAATCCTCTTGACCGCCCATGGCATCGTTGTAATTGACCTGCTTTCTGACACGCTTGCCCTTTCCGAGAGAACGAGCCAGATCTTCCTGTTGTTGTTCGTAATGGTGCCGAAGCAATTTCTCCCAGTAAGCAGGATCGGTGTTTTCGGCCTCTTGCTTCAAGATTTCGGTCTCTGGCTCTTCCTGATGCACACATTTTGAAAACTAAGGTCACTACGAGCACTAGCACATAATCACAACTTCCAAAAAACAGCAATGAACATCAGCCATTACTTACTTCTTCGGCCTCCTTTGTCACGTAGCTGGCTACTTTGAAGGATCCGAGGTATTCGTTGGCCCACATTTCCTTCTGTTCAATGCCTTGTTTCGTACGATCGAGGAGATCGTCGATAGCTTTATCATCGTAATGAATCAACTCCTCATCTGTAGGAATACGGAAAATGCTAGACATGTAGCTTTGATCTTGGCAAGTGCTTCTTTGTTGGGAAATATATGCGATACAAGACCTTTAAACCGACCTTGTTTTTCGTCATCTTTAAAAAGTTCTTCTGTGCCGAATCGCAAAATGTCATCCAGTTCCTGCTTGGACATGGTGCCCGAACCTCTGCCCATTCCAGGTCGAACGACCAAATGGGTTAACATCATCTTTTTCTTGGCAACCTATTCCAGCATAAGGCTTGACATGAATCGAACCTCCCCAAATAGCAAAAAAAAGTGAAAACTAATACGTGAGCTTGCTCATACCTGGGTGATTCTTTCCTCGACAGAGGCCCTTGTTACGAACCGGTAAATCATCACTTTATTAGCCTGACCGATACGATGAGCCCTGCTGAAAGCCTACGAGAAAATGTACAGTTAAAAATATGAAAAGCAAACTGAAAGAAACACAAAGTGGACAAAAACTCAAAAGTCAGCAAACCTGAATGTCATTATGTGGATTCCAATCGGAATCATAAATAACTACGGTGTCGGCCGTTGCCAAATTAATACCGAGGCCGCCAGCACGCGTTGATAATAGAAAACAGAACTGTTGGGCCCCAGGAGCTGCAAGAAACCAAAGTTAGTTAATTCAAAGCAACACTGCGAGACCTCTTGAGATGCCGAGCTGTAAGTCCTTTAGCATTACCATTAAATCTATCAATGGCATCTTGTCGCATAGCTCCAGTAATTCCACCATCGATTCGCTCGTATTTATAACCCTCGTACTCCAGAAAATCCTCCAACAAATCCAACATCTTCGTCATCTGCAAGTTGTCCACAAGGTCAATTTATTAGCTTTCTTAACAAACCGTTGCCAAACAATTTTTTTCAAAAAACCACCACTTACTTGAGAGAAGATTAGCACACGATGCCCGCCGTTGTTTAAATTACGCAACATCTTCTGCAAAAGCACCAGCTTTCCGCAAGTTTTAGTTAAGTTACTGCCTTCGTACGCCCCGTTGGGCAGTTTCAGCGCTTCTTGCGATGCGGCGGGAAAGAGGTAGGGGTGATTACAGCATTTCTTGAGATCCATCATGATGTTGAGCAAGGAAACTTGGTGTCCGCCGCCCTTCGTGTTCAAAGCTTCGAAATTTCGCGTCAAAATATATTTGTAGTATTTCCTGTTGAAACGAAAAACAAAACGTTTAGCAACACAACAATAACGAGTAAAAATGGACTGCTCTTACAGTCTTTAATTTAAAACTTACTTTTGAACTGGCGCCAAGTCCACACGAACAATAAATTCGCTTTTCGACGGCATATTCTGGAAAGCAAGTATTTCTGGACCATTAATAACGCTTTCCAGACATGAAAGACTAGATCTAGTTCAAAAAGCGGCAATTTACCTTGAGTACGTCTTGTTTCAAACGCCTCAAAAGATGCGGACCGAGCATGTCGTGAAGCTTTTTCACTTGCTCTTCCTTCGTTAGATCAGCGAATTCGTTCTGGAATCCTTGGAGATCGCTATTTGAACAGCAAAATATTGCTAGTAAACAGAACTTTTTAGTTGTCAAAACGTTTTGACAATCCATACTTACCAAAACCTGGCTGGACTCAAAAAGTTCAACAAGTGGAATAATTCCTCTAGATTATTTTGCAGCGGAGTCCCCGTCAACAGCAATTTGTAATTGATTCGGTACGTGTTTAAGATTCTGAAAAACTAAACGAACAAGGATCGAAATGTAACCACGCTTAATAACTCAGCTTTAAATAAAAAGTTCATTTGCATACCTTAGACTGATTGTTCTTCAATCTGTGGGCCTCATCAACAACTAAGACTGCCCAGTCCACAGAGCCCAAAGTCGCCGCATCGATGCTTATTAACTCATAGGACGTGAGCAACACGTGAAATTTAACAGAGACATCTTTCTGCAAGAAAATAAAGACAAAATTTACGCCATACTCTCCAACAACGGCAAAGACAATGTTAAATATGCCGGTCACTTACCTTTAGTCTCGATGCTTTGGCTCCACCACGGACGGCACCTTCCTCGAATGACATCTCGTGCTCCCTGATCACAGCCCTGCTGTCTTTGTCTCCGACATAGGTAACCACATAGAAATCTGGGGCCCACAATTCGAATTCTCTCTCCCAATTAATAATAGTTGACAATGGCGCACCGACCAAAAACGGTCCACGACAGTGTCCCTGTATAAGGTTGAAACTCAAGTTATAGCTCAAGCTCCGTCGGCATATAATCAGAACAACGAATGCGTACCTCTTTGAAAAGTGAATAAAGGAAAACTATGGTCTGAATTGTTTTTCCCAAGCCCATCTCGTCGGCCAAGATTGTGTCCGTTCCTTGCGACCACGAAAACCGCAACCAGTTCACACCTTCCAGTTGGTAGGGATGCAAATTGCACCCTGTCGCATCCGTGAATTCAGGTTGAACTTCGTATTTTCGCTTGGGCTAAAAAAATAAATTTTTACAACGAAGGCACATTTTCTTAGGAATGCATGGTTATAATCAAAACGTAGTCAACTGTCAAATGAGAATATATATGGAACTTACATCGACTGAAGGTTTGTCTGGAGGCGGAGTGAATCGTCGTGAAACTACGTCATCGTCCATGATATCTTTCGTCTTGGATTTCTTGGTTTTGCTGCCCTTTTTATTTGACTTTTTGCTACCACCAAATTCCGAAGCAGCTCTGAGTAACAAATAGCACATGGAAAGCATTAAAAACATCTGCCAATTGTAGGCTCGTAGCAATTTATGAATTATTTGTCATTCTACTAACCTTAAGTCCTGGTAGAACTCGATTGCCCTCTTGAGATCGGGAATGTCTGCATCCTCGCTTTCGAACGAAGCTTGATCGTACGGCAAATCTCTCCACTTCACCAGAAAGTACATTTTACCTTTCACAACCCTAATGCAGGAACAACAAGGTTGTAGTACCAGCAGATGAGCAATTCCCCAAGTTTTCCCATTTTTTCACGTTGAACATAACATTTCCTGAAGGTTTCTAGGTTTTCCAGGTTGGAAGTCACCATGAAATTTCAACATACCTATGATTGATTACACGATGGACAGTGAGCCACTCTGGCCGGATGCCGTAACGATAGAACCGCTCTTCCAGGTTGTAGGGATCATCGTCCAACTTAAGTCTTTTATCCCCGTAATCTTTGTAACTCCCGTCGTCCAACGGGGGTGGCTCATCCATGTCATATTTGCGACAGTAGCTGCGATACATGGCAGGATGGAAAACGTCCAACTGGAGAAAAAAAATATATAAATATGCCAATCCGACAATAAAACGAGCAAACACAGATAGTCCTCAACTGAAAATTTACCTGAAGTTCAGAAATCCACGAGCAGTGCCAGTACGACTTATCCCACCATTTTATAAAAAACTCACGCAAAGGTTGAAGTTTCGGTGGAATCTGCAAAACAAAATTAAATTCACAAACTGGCTTATGATACTGTTAAGTTTTTGAGAAAAGGTCAGGGACAGCATCAAGGGGTAAACTAAAAACCAACCTTTTTGCTGGTTGAAGGCTCAGCAGGTGGAATGTCGGGTTTTTTCTCTTCGGTGCTCGTCGACGCTTCATCCTTGGTTTCCTCGGGAACATCCTTTTTGGCATCTTCCTTTACTTCGGCGCTGCTGGCAACCGGTGTATCCTCTTTCACGTCATCCTTGACGTCGGGTTTCCTTTCCAGATCTTTCTTCTCGCTGTCTTCTTTCTTTTCGCTTTCTTTCTTGCAGATAACATCATCGTCAAATTTGGGCATTTCTGCCCACCTCCAAGTAAGGATCTTGCACACTTTTCCAATCAGTGGTTCAGCCTTGATAAACGTGCAAAACGGAAAATATCAACTTGAGAATCGCCTAAGAGCAACGTGTATTCCAGATAGCAGGCATGTGGTCAGTTGGCCTACAATTTTTCACATCCAGGTATCTGATTTTTTCACATTTTCAACAAATGTATCTGAAAAAATTTCGCATTTACAAGAGCTATAACAGTGGTTCTCAACCTATGGTCCGCAATCCACCTACATCATTGAGAACGCCATAGACAATTTTTTTTCAAACAAAAACTAGACCACTAATGGCAGATTTCAGCTTGCTTTTCTAAACAAATGTATGGGTGTAAATATTAATATCTAAGATAACGGTTTAAATTATTTTTATGCGCTGGATTTCTTGTGAAATTCATTGGAAATGAATTTCAAATTAATTTTTCACACAAGTTCTCATTTTCCCCCAATGATTCATATTTCAGACAAGTTATAAATATTCACATTTTTCAAGTCTTCAAAAGCCATAAGCATTTTTATTAAACTGATAAAAGTAATCAAATTTTAGTACGTTCTTTATGAAATTAAGGACCTGAATGGAGGGGAATTCCTAAGTTTTATGCTGGATATTCTTGTGAAACTTATTTCCAATGAACTTTATGCATAACTTGTCATGTCTCCCCCAATTTTTCACTTTGGCCACATTCCTGAGGAAAGCTGGACCTACCGAACACCTCGGGCAGTGCCATTCCCCATCAGGAATGGCCTTGATGGGAGGATTCAAGCAGAAAGTGTGATAAGCCGACGGACAGCTATCGCAACAGAGCAGCTCGCCGCCGTCCTTGCAAACACGACAAAACTCCATGTGGTCATCTTCTTCCTGTTCCTGAATACCTTCACCTTCCTGAAAGACGATTTTCAAGAGACGCGTTCAGAAAGATGCATCTGGAAAGTCACGAGAAATAAGTCAATAGTTACGGAAGAGAAAAAAAATGGTACTTACGCAGTGAGGGCAGCTCCATTTTCCTTCGGGTGGTTCCTCTAATTCTGGATCGAGGCAAACCAAGTGGTAGGCTCGTGGACAAGTATCACAAAGGATAATTTCGCCTCCTTGCTGGCAGACTTCGCAATAGTCTTGGTGGTCAGTCTAAAAATTTCGGCAAGGTTTAACACCGAGATAAACAATTGCTATCAGAAATCTTTACAACAGTTAACACTGTCGACGATTTTTACCTCATAACCGTCATTGTCAGGATCGGATCCGGGATAGCCAGACGTCACTTTTGTCTTCTTTTTCTTAGTTCTCTTCGTTTTGCTCTTGCGCTTTGACGTTGTACTCGAGGATGATTTGTCTGAAGGCCCACTCATGTTGCTGGCTTCTTCGAGAGCAAGCTCGAAGTCAGCATCGCTTTTGTCGCTGAAGCTATCATCTTCCTCCTGAAGAATCACAGATATTTTGAAGGTTTTTGAGTTGCCGAAAGCAGTAGCAACAACAATAATAACAATAGCAACAACAACAGTTCCAATCAATACGGAAAAACCGAAACTTACCGAGCTTCCCTTCTTCCGCTTCTTAAATCCACCCAATTTTATTTTCAGAGGTGCCACAGATTTTTTGGTCTTGGCCTTTTTCGCTTTCTTCCCACTGCTGGTGCCTTCGCCAGCATCTATGTATGCTGAGAGGAAGCAAAAACCGTTATTTGAGTGGGTCAGGATGATCAATTTAAGTTTAAATGAGATAAAAGAGACGTTCAATTCACCATCTTTTGGTAGTTTCTTAGATCTACTGGAAGACGACGCCTCTGCCTCTTGTATGGCATCTTTGTTGGGATTGGCGATCAGAAACTCCCTCCACTTGGAGCCAATCAGCATCACCATTTTGGACATGGCCAACTTCGGATTATCATTGGCTAGCAAAGGGCGTATGTGTTGACTGAATAATTTGTACGTCGTCAGATTCTGATAATCCGCATCGGTGTATTCGAGCTGGACGTCCTGGATGCCGATTTCGGCGCATATTTCGGCAGAGCTCTTTTGAATCTAGCGAAAAGGATGTGAAGCAAAGGTTTGGTTAGACGTTACGGACAGCGGACCCATGTCAAAACCAGACATGCCACAAGTCTAACTTTGTCTGTTTTAGGCTTCTTGGATTTCTTAACTGGCTCTGCGATGTAATCAGAATCTTGTTCTTGATCCGGCGGCTCCGGTGTTGGAATGGGAGAGTCATCTTTCAGAGGCTATTTCAGAAGTACGAAATAAGATAATTAGTTCTCATTTCTCAGATTCGAAAC
Organism: Kryphioiulus occultus; assembly: GCA_034687865.1. Lineage (NCBI taxonomy): Eukaryota > Metazoa > Arthropoda > Diplopoda > Julida > Julidae > Kryphioiulus > Kryphioiulus occultus. The sequence continues at coordinate 22,579 of JAQGAF010001431.1, forward strand.
TAACAAAAATGACGGAACTGGCTCTACAGGCCCTACCTCATCGAGGCTGTCGGCAGACAGTTTTCGCTTCTTTTTCTTTTTTGAATTTCTCTTCTTTTCGCCGGGCTCTCCTTTGGCCTTGCGCTTCTTGCCTTTTTTCTTCGGTTCGGGAAACTCAAACACTGGGTCATCCTGAGGTGGGGGCTCAGAATCTACTGGAGGTTCATCGAGCGTGTCTTCGGGCTCGGGATCGTCATCGGCATCGCCACATGCTAAATGTAATAAAAAATTCGATTAAGGCCGACTTAGAGATTTGGACATTTGCAAAAACTTAAAACACCGTATGATCAATTGTAGTATTAATTTTCGCCTATCGCAACCAAAACAATCTTTCACAAACGTGCACTACAAGTGGCATATACACACATTAAAAACAAGCAAAAACCTAAAAAAGGGGCAAAACATCCACTGGCACAGCGATTCTCTGAAAGAAGACTCACGGTTATCTTCTTGTTCTGTGAAAGAGTTTGCCGGACTCGGGGCATCCTCAGCAGCAGCTTTGGAAAGGGGCAGAGAATGCTGTTAACACATGGCATATAACATGAAACCAATGCAATCTGGGCATTTATGAAAAATGTTGGAACGTAGCTGACCAACAATTGTACCCTTTGGAATGGTAAGGTAGTTACTGTACACATTTCTGATTATTTTTATAATCATATGTTAGTACATGTATGACTTGACAAAGGAGCTGGAAAAAATGATTCAATAACACCTGGGCAAATTCTCCAGCAAAGGTTTTCTAGCAATTATAGTTTGTGTGCGAATGGATCACTTTTTTGAACGATTAAAATTTGCAATAATTTATGCAATAGCTACAATCTACATTTTAGTTGCATACAAGAATACAGCCTACGTGCTTCGAAATGTCAACCTTCAGATTTGAGAAAAAAAGCTTATATTTTTTCTCTAATCCACACAGCGAATTGAAACCGAACATGTAAGAATTTAATAGAAATATGAATGCACGTAAAAAACAACAAAATTAGGTTTTCCAATCACGGTTTAATGAAAGGATTAACAAAATGAGGTGATGGGGAATGTAAATAATACAATTTTGTTCGAAAGGGTACAGTTTCGATTCAAATAAGAAACGTTAAACCATGCTAGCCAAGGTTGGCAAGGTGTGCCAAGAACATTGAAATCCCAGGACTGCGGCACAAGGTCACATACTGTAGCTAGACGAGAATTTATAAAAACAAACACTTTTTCAGCAGAGTCACGAATTGATAGGTTTTCGACTCCTATTGGTTTGGCTTATGCCAAAGAAACTAGTCATGCATAGAGGTAATAGGAAAGAGTCAGCAGTCGTAAACCCAGGAAATTAAGGAACGATAAGTGTTTTCGTTATCGTCAATTAATTTTTCAATTATAAAATAGACAAAGATAGGAGGAGAGATTTTAACTAACAACCCACTGCTCACAAAATAAGGATAAACAATACTAAAGATGGTCACTGGCCTGTGAAATGAAAAAAACTCACAACGAATGGCCTAAATTATGTCACACACAACAAATGGACAAAGTTATATCATTTTCGCAACGTCTAAACTACAAGGAATATTGGATGAGAATTCTCCGAGACACTCATAGTTTGAAAAGTTATACCCAGAAATTACCGGGTCCAAATTACCATTCTTTCGAGAGTTAATGTATCAATGAGTTCACGTATCAACGGATTTCGAAAGTAACAACGACTTTCACCTTAATTTCTCTAATCAAAAGAGACAACAATTTTAAATCTCAACAAGTTTAAATGGCAAACGCCAAATTGCCAAAGGGTGATTCTTACGATTTTTTACGAGTTTAATTACACAAATTTATAAAGTAGGACAATGAAAAAAAACAAAAATGCATCAGCAGCGAGTCGAATGTATAAAAAACATGAATAAAACTTGCTGCGATGTAATGTTCAGTATTTCTTGTTGTAATCATTAGTTTATAAATACGTATAGTAGGCCTACTAGTTTAAAAAAGGTAGAGAGTTTGGAATTTGATTTTCTCTTCATTAACGATTCTTGTCTTATAATTTAACTTTTTCTTTTACTTCGAAGTCAGTGATAAGTTAGGTTTTTGACAGTGTTCTCCAGACTCGAAATTACGATGCATCGACTCAATTAACGAAAGCTAAACAAAAAGGGGCTGGAATCAGGGATGAACGACCTATATTGGCATCTTTTTTTATTCCAGTTACCTTACTTAGATAACCAGCTTCTACCCACCGACCAGACGCTGATAAAACGCACAACGTTTTTGAAAAACTGCAAGTAGCAGCAATATTTTAAGTAGTTGATGCTATCTAACAACAATTTTCGAAAAAAAATAAACGCCTCGTCAAAATCGTTTCAAACGATTTCCGATCAACTGATCCACATCAGCACAATACCTAACCTACACTGCACAAAAATGGAAATACATGTTAGAATTAAAGTTGTAACTTCACCATCTGTACGATCAGTACGGAGATACAATAATATAGGAAATTACTGCAGTTTAGAGCATTTCCAACGATGCTCAAAGGTGTGAAATTTCTCACAAATTTTCACACACGAATATCAAAATTTCTCCCAAATATTTCATAAAAAATTTAAATTTCCATGAACTAAACAGCAGTTCACAAAATTTGGACCACAACCCACGTAATTTTTGAATGACAGACTTTTGCGACCAATCAACAATAGGTATATTGATAACATCATAGCAATTTTTTTACAAAAAAACTAGAATAACCTGCATACCACAGGCGAAATTTTTAGAAAAAATATGTTTCAGATGATGGATTTTTTCCAGTATCTTGTAATGTATATTTTTCTTCGTCACAGTGGTTTGCAGTAAAATGTAGGAATCCCTTGACAGCCTGAAAACTATATCTGCACATTGGGACAAAATTACCTACCGGGTACTCTGATCACCACCCTGATGGGGTTTGGTGTTTAATGCTATTTTTTAACGGACATCATTGATTAGCTGAACCATGATCATGGCTGAACCGAAATTCCAATTCGATCACTACTTTCCATCGATATGAAATAGATCTGAAGGACCTCTCCTAAGCTCATCTTATTGCCAATTGGATTCCTGGGGGCCCATCGAAGTGGGTGTTTCAGTCGAGGGTGGGACTTAGTTGGGAAATGAGTTTGCCACCCATTCTTCGCACTTTCATCGATCTTATTCCAGCTCGGGGTCCATGCGGATGCAATTCGTTCACATTCGATATAATGCACCATTCCCTCCCCCCTCCCCCTACTCCCAAAATTAAAACTGTTTCATTTCGTCACATTTTTTGCGAAGCCTACATTGCAGTGGGCGTGCATCGAGCTGGAGTTTAATCCAGGATTCCGAAACAAGGAAAAAAACAGTAACGTATTGGCGATGAACTACATGTACATGGCATAACTCCGAAGAAGGCTATTAAATGGATATGTAATTTTTTATGATAGCCTACGTAAAAGTATAAATATCGATCAATTCGGGGATCGAAAACGAGCCCCACGTCTTGGGAAGATCCCTGGGTCCCCCCCAAAACGCTGCAGAGGCAGTTTAGGGGTGAGGGGTGCAGGGTGAGGTGGGGTGACGAGGGGGAACCAGTGGGGTTGGGGGGAGGGGCAAGTAACCTCTTTAGGGGGGGGGTCGACTCCAGACCCCATTTCACCCTTCCCGGCCCTCCCCATCTGACCTCTCTCCCCTTTTTTCACTTTCAGAATGAACCCATCCCTCAGCCGCCTTATTCTCCTGTTTCGTAATAATATAATCATCTAGGACTACTTAACGGCGGCCATTGTTTCGGTATTTTACCTATGCCTACGCGCAGTACTCAATAAAGGTCACGGAAATGTTTGGCTATTTGCGCCAATTAAAATCGCCAAATTTTCACCAATTTGGAAGAAAAAATTAACACCTATCGTCCTTATTTGCAGTAAAAATACAAAAAAGTAATATTTCAAGAACACTGAACATACAATGTACAGTATACAGCTGTATGTATCATGTTGCTTGTAGCGAGGTCAAAATGTGTGGATTCCCAGCTTCCCAAACTTTTCCTTCATTTACCCAAAACTGCTTATCAGAAAGTCCTTGTTACCCAAAAAAGGTTATCAGAAAGTCAATTTTACCAAATTTAGGGAAAATATTCATTATATTGCCAGCGAAGAAACGCAGCAAAAATGATTGATTCTAATTACAGGGTGTCTTCTGGATTTAGTATTGCAAACGGTTGTTATTTCCTTGACATTTTACTTGAGATTATTCAAAAACAGTAAGAAAAATGATGGATTTTAACCCAAACTTTTATAAATGATTAATCAATTTCCCTGACATTTTCACGAATTCTCTGACATTCACTGACACTTTTTTCATTTCATTGACATTCCCTTATTTTCCAGAAATATTCTCTACTGTACCACATTTGACCCACGTTTTTATTTTGTGAATCAATAAAAGGCAAAAATGACATGACCCTAGTGTAAATTTCACGACTTTGCATGACTTGGATTTCATTTCATGAATTTTTCACGACTTCCATGACTGGTAGACTGATTACACACTGTAGTGGTACATTTTTGTATGTATTCCGAGGTGGGTGGTTACCCAAAAAACCACTTTTACCCAGTTTGGGATACTTTACCCAGGTTTGGAACAAACTTTCTGCTAACAAGAAGTTACAGCAGACTAATTGGTATTCAGGGTAATTGCTTCATAAAGCAAGTTTATTATTTAGCAACTAGGCTACCTGACTGGCAAGCAAACAAAATTTTAACATTTACAAGATACAAACTCGATAATTACAAATTAAAGTGCTATTCACAACCACTGATGGTTATCCATAAACAAAATTAACAAATAGCATTACGAATTGGCTTTTTTATGTGCCCCTTACACCCTGTAAATGTCAAATGAATTCATAAATCAAGTAATAAAAGTTATTCCAAGCTGTGAAATTAATAAGCCTACAGTAGTTAAGATGAGACAGTGGAGAAGATAGTAAATACAAACTGAGGGTTTTTACATGGGTGAACACTAGTCAGTGGTGTAACCCTTTGCCTTTATTTTGTGCACTGATGATATTATGGCAATGACCAGATAGCATGGCGTCCTCTACAAAGCTAAGAAAACTGAAAGTATTATTTGTCCTGTTACCAATTTACCCACTTCAGCATTAATCCCACGCTAAACCATTAGACAATCCCACCTTCTCTTTTTTTCCCCAACCCTCCAGTTTACATTCATCCTAAAATGCAACTGCAGTTTTTTACCTGCTTCGTTACAAATCGACCATTATAAAAAAGGGTAAAACCTGGACGCCATTTTGCATGAAATGATGCCACTCCCTATCGTGCTTAGGCCTAACATTATTGCAAAATATGAGAAAGATTAACAAACTGATATGGGTTATTACACAGGCGATGATTCTCTGTATGTATATTTGGTTAATTTATTAATAGCCAAATTGAAAGGCATTGTTGACAAATCTAGGGTTCAAAAAATTGATAGTAATATTCTGAAATCATTGAAAATGCAGAACCTGTGATTTCATCCACAGCAGCAGGTATTGCATACCTGTACTGGTTGTAAATCAGGATTTTTCATACATGTTTCTCATTCACCTTTGCCAAAAATTCAGTTACATTTTGACAATTCATCTCCAACTTATCATTGAGACGCACTAAACAGGACATTAAAAAGGTTCACGATTAAAAATGCAATGCTTCAGAAACAACACACCTGTTTAGATGTGCTAATTCGTTTTAGTGCATAATCCACAAAAAGACACAGTATGTCATATTTAACTTCAGGTGCTTCCAAGTTTTACGACACTGGATAATATATAGTGGATATCGAAATTGTATGCCACCAACCATAAACAGGGCACATGATGGATAACAAATTCAATTGTGTTCAGAAAGGTAATATGTAAACCAATCAAAGGGAAGGGCTAAGAATATATTTTGCAACAGTTTTGTTGCCCATAATCTTTGAGAAGAGGACAATATGAAATAATATGAGATTAATCATTACGATCACCATTTTACACGTTGAATTCATCACCACAAGTGCTCCATAATCAGACTGACTAATGCCTACAATAAGTGTTTCTACTTGAAAGAGGCGTGCCCAATAGCCAATTGAAAGTACTCAGGAACGAGGAACTTTACTGACTACTAGGAATACTGACTACAGGCTAAACTTGGGAGTATGTATAGTCATGTTACTCATGTATGACCACAGATCAACATGCATGGACACGCTTTCACCAAACTTGTGAAATAATAGCCTAGAGTAACAACGACATTGTTTTGTAATTCAGATCACAATTACATGTAAGTTACCTAGTTGGCTTTTACTTTTTCTTACACCAAATTATTAGTGATTTATTTTCGACCCTACATGGGCATTACTTGCCTACTGACAGTTTCAACAAATACGGACAGTAATACTGCTCGGGTAATGTGCGCAGTACTGATGAATTGATGCTCCATTCTGATTATTGACCATTATCCGAACTTTTGGATAAGTAAACTTACTATCATTACCGAAATACTGACCAGTAGGTATACTGTATCGAAAGACTGACAGTGATAATGTTCGTGTAAGGTCTGCACGAGTTACCTAAAGATCACGATAATGGGACATCGATCCATCGGTATCAAGACCATTAGCCTACACAAGCAGTATTACCGTCCGTATTTGTTGAAATTGAGTATCACCGACCCTACATTACCATTGTTACTGTCATTATTCTGATATTGACAGTAGTTATCGAATAATTCGGATAACAGTCAGTAATTAAAAATAAGTCAGTCACTGACTGTATGGTATTGAGTTTAATCGAAGATCAATCCATAAGTACTGCCTCCATTACTGTACACGATCACTATTAGGGCCTACTGTCAGTATTTGTTGAAATTGACAGTAGCCTATTGCTAGCAGAGTATGACCCCCAACATGGTCAGTGTTACTGCCATTTATTCAGATACATGTACTGACAGTAAGTTATCTAAATGCTTACCCTACATAATGAGCAGGGCTACTGTAATTATTCCGATACTGACAGAAAATTATCAGAATATTTGGATTATCGTCAGTGAGAAGTTAACGACAAGTACTTCTGCCCATATTTGTTGAAACTGACAGTATTACTATACATGTAGGCCTACATGTATATTATAGAGTCCCATTAGTAATGAGAATTTCATCAACATATCAGTACTGCGCCCATGGCACGACCAGTACACGTATTATTAGCATTGTAGGGTCCTCATTTGATAACTTACGTTCAGGTAGCCTACCTGGGATTTCAGCCCTGGGTGGGCCTACTTCCATCAACTACATGTTTGTTTTCAACAACTAATGTAGCTCCTGCTTGGCTAATGGTGTTGACATGGTGGTGCACCTGGCAGTCAGGATGACTGGCCAATATTGATAGCCAAATTTGCAGCCCTCGACCTTAAAATTAAACGGGTTAGCCTAACCACATCAACCGTCGCATACAAACTTCAGCCTGCAAGCACCTAGTAGTAGCAGTTTACAACTGGGTTGAGAAACTACCAGCTCTTTCGTGTCAACGCGTTCACCATAGTCGTTGATTTCAAATGGGAAACGTGGATTAGCTTCAAAAACGTACGCTAGCTATAAGCAGGCAGCAGGCAGACATTTTCAAGTTTTTCCGCTCATTTCCAGCGAGCCTGTTCGCCTTCGCCAGTGGAGCCATTCACTGGCAGTGGCAACAATAAGCGCCTGCCCTGCTGCCGCGTCGTCTTTGGCCATTCTTTTCGAACGCTCGGCCATTCCTTCGGAACGCGGTGGCTGTTCTTTTCGAACGCCAGCTCGCGCCTTCGTTCTTCCCCCCTCCTAGCATTCTAAAAACTCTAGATTCGAGAACTCCTGAAGATTCGAATTGCGGCTTTCGAAATCCCCGACCCAGAATGTTAAAAAGCAGCACGAAAACGCCATGGCGAAACTTAGGCCTAAAATCGGCGTTTCCGACGTCGGGTTTTTCTCTCGCTTTTCCGATTTCCCATTCGCTGAAAACGTTCCGACGTTAAAAAGAAAGGATTGCCCCGTAAAAGGCTGGTAATTACCCGCTGGCGAACTGTCGTCCTGCTCGTCGAACGGTCCGTCCTCGTCGCTGTTCACGTCGCCGTCGTCCATCCTCTGCGGCGTCGGCATAATTTTTAATTTTTCCAGCTAGTAGCGTTCAATATGCTTCTTTCCCGATATGCGACTATGTCTGCCAGCCCCACTGCGCTTTCACCCCCCCCGTCCGCCAAAAAGCACGGGAAAATGCGCCCGTGCGCACGCGCAGTGACGTCAGGCGCATGCCACCCCCCTGACCCCCACGCTCCACGAGGGGTCGGCACCGATCACGTGACCGGCAAGGGGGCCAACCAGGGGGACGGGCGGAGGCACCGACACAATGACGGTCCCCGGGGCAAGCCCCCGTACCCCTGACGGACCCCCTCCCACACAGATCGGGGACT
>JAQGAF010001432.1:0-31078 GCA_034687865.1 Kryphioiulus occultus
TTTATTCATTATTCGCAGAGATAATATGTATACAAATTTTAACATGGCAGGGGTGGGAGGGGAACTGCCCGTTAAGAACTGGATTTCACCAACCTGCTGTTGAATCTACGATTACCAAGCTATTCCTACATTTCCAATATAGCATGAAATCAACCAAAGCCTTCAGTAAGCCATGCATTCTGATTTCATAGACCTTATTAAAATTTCTTTTTTGAAAGGTGTAACGTTTGGCGAAGTTTCGGGGCCGAAATCCGCTCATTTTCACCAGTTCTTCACTCTCAGTTGAGCTTGATTGATAAAAATGTTCTAAAATAAATGTAGAAAAGCCCACATTTGTTAGTGTACGAATTTTATTTTCCGTCATGCATTATGAAAAAGTAGCCTACTTTGTGAAATCTTACCATTCTGGCTGTTGTGAATTGATTGTTGAGGAGATGCAAGAGTTGTCTCAACTGCAGAATAAATATCGAAGACAAAGATTAGCAGCAATAACGTTAGTTGAATCAATTTCATATTGTTAAATAAAGATCAGATTTTACAACAAAGAGCTCAGGTGGTGCTCAAGAACTTAATTGACGCAAACAATAAGATGATTGTCGATTATCTACAGTTACATGCATGCATATACTGTACATGTATGTGTGGGATTTTAATTCGACGAATCGGTTATTATCATATATTTCGAAGCATAATAATAAATTGAGCTTCTACAGTATTTGGCGATGTGTCTAGGTCATTATTCAAAGAATACATTAGTCTGCAATCGCTGATTTATTAGGGGACTAAGCGCATTCACGCATATAGGTCATAAATAAGTTCAATTAATTTTTTATATGCATACTGAAGGTGACGCAGAATTTATCAATGTAAAATTTAATATGAAAACGAATGATTTCGAAATATTATTGGCTTTTCACACCCGTCAAAGCATTTACAAACATTCGTAGGATGATTTAATTTCGTTTTGACAATGCACAATAAACAAATGTGTAATAAATAAATCAAATATCACTAGCTGTCAGACCTATCTAGCAGGGCATTATTAAATTGTGTTTGAAAAACGTCACAAATGCAGATTTTTGCGAAAAATCCACCTAGATTTTGAACTGCCACTACAATAACCTAATTATAATGTACCTGCTAATGGTCGTATTATTTGAAATACATAAATATGGCGAACGATTATACGATATCTTGAAAAAACGCATTTGAGTTTTTAATTTTGCTTCAATATGGAATGCCTTCAAATGGAATCTGATATCGTCACGTGATTCTATTCAACGAATCAACGCCATAGCATTTGAGCGGTAAATTCAAATTCACATACAGAACGAATGAAAGACTTTGACGAAATTAATAATCACTACTGCATGATACATGTATAGGCGTAAAAAGAGGAAATAATGATGGATATAGAATAAATACACAATATCATTGCATGTCATGTATTGTATTTTTGAAGATAATTTCCAATGTTTGTATGACTAATTGTCGTATCCTATGCAAATTGCGGTTATATGTTGATAATATATTCATTCGATCGATAGATGAACAATGTAAAATTAAGGTTGAAATGGGCACTAAACAAAGACAATGGCCATATGCTATTCTATCTTCGAGAATTGCTTTTGAAGCATGACAGTTAGATTATCGTGGATAATAGAATCGTCAAACGAATTAATTATTCATTTATGAAAAGGCACTAAAATTTGGAAAACACGTCATCGATTTTGGGAAACATAAGAGTAGCTCTGGCTTTCAGAAAAAAAAATCATTCACCCTACATTACTTTTACAGACTACTTTCAATGTCTGAATTTTACAACATTTACCAAATCAGAGAAGCAAACAAGAAAACTTTTCTGAATTATGATTTAAATATAAAGACACTTAGTTGATTGTGCTGTGTTTCTTCAATTTGAAGCTGATGCGGATTCGGAATTTGTGCCTTTTTATAAGAAATATCTGTTGGTTATCAAGTGTGCTTCAAAATTGCCATGCAGAAGGTAAGGCTATTCGTCATAGTTCAATTAGTTCTGTAAATAGTGCCCTTTCACAACAAACTATTTTTTTGTAAACCAATGAAAAAATACAGTTCTAGAATTTTTGCAAAATGCAGTTAGAATTCATATAGATGTGTATATTATAACAATAACCAGTAAACGGAGTTAAGCACTCTGATTAATCAATAATGTTTTCATTTCAGTGTGTGATTTATTCTCAACGAATTCAGAGATTACAAAACTTGAAGTGTCTTGTTACGAAGGTTCACTGATAAAATCTTTTTTGTTGGAATCAAACAACACTATTTTAATCGATGAAACCATACTATGTAAATTTCCCTTTTCGACGGCATTACATCCAAGAGAAACCCAACAAAGTACGAAAATTCATTATGTAATCACTCATAATACTCTAGAAAGTATCGTTGATCTAATGGTGTATTGGAAGAGGTTCGATGGTGCCTTTATTTATGATGAATATTCAGGTAAATCGATCTGAGTACGATAAGTTATGCCCATTATAACGCATGGCATTAAAAAGAATTCAAATTGCAGGAATCGCAATGGATCATTTTCGAACACTGCGATATCTAAGACAAAGGTCTATTGCAGCAATAATGATAGAAATGAGTCCAACAAGTAATATATCTCAAGAATTACTAAAAGCGACAAAGTCGCAAAAAAACATCGTTATTATATGTAATGAGGAGCTCACCAATACTATTATAAATAAGGTAAAAACGAATTTGCCTCATAGTCACCTTCTCTGTCCACTCTGTCATCTCCATTGTATAGACATTTGTTATCGATAAAAAAATTGTAACTAATTTCCGAGACGTGCACATACTTAGGTGAATTCATTTAACCTCATGAGTGGAAACCATACTTGGATAATAGCAACTACCAATGTACCAGAAGCCCTAGAAGGAGTCGACATACCCCCAAATTCACAAGTAACACTGATGTCACGGAGAATAAACAAGGTACAAAACAAGAACTAAAAAAGATAATGATAAACATGTTCAATCATTAGCACCTTAAAGGTTTTGTTTTCAAAAACTGCGCTAAACTAGAAAATTCATAAAAAATGTAATTTCTAATGTATTATTTCAAACTTTTTTTGGATACACTAGGATGCGTTATATAGATCAACTGGACGTCCACTTTGGTTGTCGGAAAATCGAAATAGAATAAATAATTGGATGCAAACGCTCCAATTTTGCGACTTAACGTTAAGTAACAAAAACGTGGAGTTATCCATCAGAGAAATTGACAAAGTAAGCCAATGGCTTCCTTATTGCTACTAAATTGTAGTGCTTATAAAGTTTCTCAATAACATATTTATAAGGCAATAAAGGGCGAGCATTTCCATTAATTATGTTCTTGAAACAGCGTGACATTAATGCCTACTGTATTTTAGTTTGCAGCATCTCTGAAGAGCACACCGGACATTGACATAATAGATGTCTTCTTCAGCCTTGAAAGTAATAGCACAGAAACGGCAAAATTTGCTCATTGGAACCAAATTACCAAATTATTTATGCTAGAAGCACTCGACGATCGTGACCGAGGAAGAAGATTAAAGGGCAGACGAATTAGAATGGCCGTATTTCAAGTAAGATCAATAAAATAATAAATCAACGTATAAACAAGAGATATATTAGAATAATAGAATAGTCATTACTCCAATCGTGCACATAATATTCATATTTCAACCATAATGATACTTGTAGAGAAGACCAAAATGACACCTGTCGGGATTAATCCTTTTTTGTATTTTTTTGGGTTTTTTATGCTTAACCTACCTTAACCTAATCTAACCTGACCAAAACTAACCTAACAATGCAATTTCTGATTTAGTTGCCCCTAACCGCAAGGCAATCACTGCTAGCCTACTATCCGTTAGGAGGAGCCCACTTTCTCATAGTGGCAAACTCTCGTATATAGTATAATGAACTGTATAATTGATTTGGAGTAATACTGCAATAAGTAACAGTAGGTTAAGTACTATTGACAAAAAAAGTTATTCATAACTTAAAATTCAAAAAACCTTTGTACTATGGATATGGTCACGTATTTTCAAAATGCTTCAACATAGAATTACTGTCTTTTTTTTGCAGCATAAACCATACACATTCTTTACCAGGATAAATGGCAGTTTACATGTCACTGGTTATCTTCGAGAACTGTTCGACATGATAATCGAGACACTGAACATCAGGTATACATGTATAACATTACAGGCATGGGCAAATGCCACCTTTGTCCCTCCTCGACCCCCCCCCCCTCATGGATGCCTATGATTATAGGCTTTTTGTATATGATCCCATATCACAGCCTTTAAGGCATTTCGTTTGACAAACGATAAAATAAAGATGTCATTTCCCTTATAGGTATACATTTAGAGAAACCGACGAGCAATTCGGTACAAATGAGAATGGTACTTTCACGGGATTTGCAGGGCGCCTGTACCGCAGGGTTGTGCTATTACTTAAAACTAATTTTTTAAATGATAATTTCAAATCGTACGTTTGTCTGAAAATTACCTTTCCTAATAGGAAGTTGATATGGGCATGAACGTGCTGGCTATGACCCCTGGTCGTCGGCAAGGAGTGCGATATGTGGGTCCTATCACAAAGGCCCACTTTGCAATCATTTACAACAGACCAGATCCGATCATTCCACCAACGACTTATCTTCTTCCATTCACATTACTGGTGTGGATTTTCATATTCGTCTCACTGGCGTTAATTGTTGCTGCCATTTATTTGGTCATGATGATCAGTCCCATCTCCAGAAGACACGTAACGCAATCGGAAAAAGTGCACACAATGTCTTTCAGGTTTATAACGTTGACATTCCTAGAAGAAGGTGACGAAATTAGCATACTTCAAATACTATTTCATAGGGCAATCATATTTTGATTGCATCGAGCTAAATGTTGCGATGGAAATGATGAAAGTCACCAGATTCCATGGCATTCAAATAATTCATAATTTTTTGTTTTTATCACTAGTATTTGACTACCCACCAGGATTGCCTTCGAAAGTAGTGTATGGCACATTGCTAATGGCTGTTCTAGCGATGTTTTCCCATTACACTTCAATCTTCACATCGTTTCTTGCATATCAAGAAGAAAAAATCCCATTTAGAAGCATGGAAGACGTGGTCATGAATGAGGAGTACCAAGTCTTGATAGTCAACAAAACGAGACATCAAGACGTGTTTCAGGTGATACACAATGATACACAAGGAGTGAAAGTGGAAAACTGGGACATGTACAGTGTAGGGACATGGGCCGGTGGGTTTTTCTCCATGCGTTACATAACATTATTCAAGGACCAGGATATCTTGAAAATTCTACAGCAGTGTTGCAGCTATAGACAACAGCATTAGCTGATGTACAAAATTAGCTATTATGAGCCAAGCAGTTCAGATTTACAAGGGATTGGTGGAGATGTCTAAACCAACAACATATTGCAGAATCGAAAACAAATGGAACACTAGGGCTTGTATAACCTACAAGTTACATAAAAAATCCATGGTTGAAAATGAAAATTGTGTACAAATGTGTTACGTAACAGTAGGGGTGGGTGGGTCGCAATATATGCACGGCCCCCTATTGGTAATTGAGAAGAGAAATGAAAAAAAAAATAAATCTTCACGAGTCTGGTCATAAAACACGTCTCAAACTGAATAAATATTACTGCAAAGTGATTTTTCATAAGCATTTTCAGGCCAGTTCCTTCTTTTAGGAATTGATTGAAGCTGTCACTGAAAATTTTAAAGCTGCAGACAACTGCTGATTAATTTTTCTTTTTCATGTGGCCACTAACCGATGATATAAACATGTAATGTACGAACTTCACTGGTTTTTCACACAGAATGCAAAGGATGGCGTTTATGCAGAGGTCTGGCAAAGAGTACTAAGACAGGGAGACAAAAGCTTCGAATACAGCTTTGAATCTGGAATGCTGAGAACGTTAACGGGAAAATATTCATACATAAGTGATGGACCAACTTGCATGTATCTGAGTCATGGAAACTGCAGTGTTGCATTTGCACCCATCAAATATTATGAAGAATATTATAATATGGCGCATCGGAGAGATTTCCCTTACACCAGGCTATTTTCCATAAGGTTTGGGGTGAATTGTTAAAATTTTGGTTATGACTTGCAAGCACTAACAATCTAGTCAATTTTTAATATGTGCTTTTTTTAAATGTCAGTTTAATGCAGATTATGGAATCTGGAATTTTTCGACGACTAACCCTTCGTTATTATCTGGACAGTAGGCCACCCTGTAACTTCGGAGGCAACAGCTTATCGTTTGGAATAAACCAAGTAGTTGGCGTTTTCTTCATTTACGCATGTGGCATTTTAATTGCTATCGTGGTTCTCATCATCGAGAGACGAATTCCTCAAAGCTGTATCTCATCGGCAATTCAGATGGAAATTAGGCCACAAATTCCTAGCGTGGAATTACATTATACAACTTGATGCGTTCTATGGGGTTTGAGCAACTGCACTAAAATAGTAAAACTTGAAAATGTTTATGAAAATAGTATCAGTAATGGACATCTAGGTGATGTCAAGCGCTAGGTCATGTCTCACATGTAATGTATTATAAATGCAATGTGCATTGAAAATAAAAGTTGAAAACAAAACATGTACACTGAATTTACCCCTTTTGTCCTTTCTAGCCCATGGTTAATTATTTAAAAATAACAACTTGAGGATGATTGAGAACAATTTGAATGGATATTTCAAATTATTGTTGTGCAATTTGGAATTACTCATAAAATTATCACTCAATCCAAGATTGTTTTTTCTATGCTGTGGGTTTTCTCAGCAGCACCACTTCATCCTTAAAAAGGTACTTTCATATTTTTATATCGTAGCTCAAAACAACAGCAACATAAGCAGGCCCTGTCTGCATTATTGACTTTCACAATAAATGTTTCATACATTTATTATTTCCACAATTTTAGATGTGTTCCAGATGAAAATAACACTTATGTACAAAATAGAACTGAAACTTTTTCAAACATCACCTGTCAAATTGCCTGTTCTTAAATTAACACACCGACAGTAATTAATTTCACTTGAAACTAGTGCAAAAAGGCAAAAAAATCAATTTTCCAATCTTAATGGGAATCCGAATGGTCTCTTGAGCGTAATTTTCGTTGCAAGATCGCTGTATCTGCCTACGTGTTCATTCACATACAGATGCAATATCAATTGACGGCTCCTTTCTTGACTCGTTAAAATAGCTCACTTGTCAAAAATATATACACATTAATGGTAGTCTTGACCGACGGACCCCTCTCATTCACAACATTCCATGGAAGATTGTGAATGTAGTCAGAGGAATTTCATTTCTGTGATTTCAAGTGTTACGGTGTACTGTCCACTTTCAATGTCTAGAATTATAATCTTGAGGAGGAGGCGGACGCCCGGATGGGAAATCATGCCTATTAAAGTCTCGCTCGTCCGGTTTCCTTCTCCAACTATCCACATGACCCTGATGACTGGAATATGCACCAGCTGGAGGATGCCCGTGACCTGGGACAGGCATGTGTGGGCCAGGCAAATGTCCACCGTGCGATGGGGACCAATGCTGTGAGTATCCACCACGCATCGGATGGTGAGGGTGTTGAAAATTAAATCTGAAGAAAATGTTCCATAAAACAATGAGAAAAATACGAGATAGCGAAACATCAACAGCATGTGAAATATGTACATTTAAAAACATGTAGGATATTTATGAAACAACTAAACAAATTCAGATGACCACTAGTATTATTAAAATAGATATTCTTTAATTTACTCAGTTTTAATTACAAATTGCTTTTGGAGGACTTCAAAAAGGCACATAGGCTTACCTTGGATCTCTGGGGTCTCTTTCCCTTTTTTCATTTCGTTCCCGTTCTTTAGGATATGCATGCATAGGAGGACCGTCTCTTCGATAGTGAGGATTGTAATGCCCAGCACTTGACCTATCCCGTCTGTGATCCTTACCATACCTGCAAAATTGGTTTAACGGCAGAAATTTTCTTAAGCTTTATTTGTACATATAATATAATTAACAGTTGAGTCCAAGGTGGAAAGCCTTGCCTATCTTTGTGGTCCCTAGATTGATGTTGTTGATTCCAGCGCTCCGTTTGTGGTAGTGGTAGCCCAGGATTGCCATGGTGCCCAGAGGGCGGATAACTACCATGTGAAGGTGTACTATGCCGAGGTAAACTATTTACATTTTGGCTGCAAATGTAGGACAAACAAATGCTTAGAAAATGGTGCCACAGTCATCCATCAGAGAATAGTTATAATTGATGAACATAACAGTCTATTGCATAAATCAGTTTTTACAACACCAGTTTTCAATTTTCCTACTCTTGACATTTAATAATCAATATTACCAAAAAAAAATGATTGAAATTTAAATCATTCTTTCAAAAATAAGTGTTTTAGAAAGTAACGAATTACATGAGTCGATGCAAAATATTTGGGAAATGCAAACTATAGAACTTCAATAAGCCAGAGAAACATTGAAAAAACTTACTCATCCCTTCGGTCCAACCTCTCCTTTGTGCGATCCACCCATCCATCACCACCATGAGAGGCAGGAATGTTTCCTGGTGTGCCCGTACTGTTATATGGGCGTTTATTTGGAGGGTGGTGATCCCAGCCTGGCCCAGAATGGTCCGATGGATCACGCCTTTTGGAACCAATTTGTGCCGATTTCTGTTGAGGAAAGGTTTTGGGAGCTCATTAAATACCTTTTTTATATTTAAAAAAATGTAAATTATAAATTTAGTAACAGCCTTGTTGCATACTTCTTCCTTCTTTTTATCTTTTCCTCCATCTTTTCCTTCTTTCTCCATTGCCAATTTTTTTGTCGCAAGTTTGTAGAGTTTGTATAGTTTTTTGGCATCATAGTCAGTAAACTTGGATACAAAGTACCAAAGATTGCTGAAAAACCAAAAAAACAATTAAACACTTAACTTTATAAAATAATTACATTAATGTATTAATGGACATAAAGTCATATTTCTTATAATGCAATTGAAGTGAATATATACTACTTATTATGTAAACGAATTAAGTTGCAATAAAAATTAAATACCTTCTCCATTCCTTCACTTTTTCCGGTTCGGAATAACTCTTTAGGCACTCATTAATACAGTCGCCAATTTTCAGCAAACATTGTCTAGTAAAGTTCAATTGCTCTTTTTCCGATAACGTCTGATCTGGGTTATCTAGTTGTTTCAACGCTTTCTTCACTGGCCTCATCTTTTCTTTGCACTGTTGAGAGAGAAAATGCATCTCAAAAAATGTCTCCAGCTTTTGAGACAGAAAAGATTAATAAACAAAAGTTATAAATACCTCAGTAAATACATTAGGTTCAAGATCGCCAATTAAATCAATCGCTACAGGTTCCTGATTTGCAGTGTAATGCATGGGACCAGAAAGTTCGCCACTTTTTGATTTGTCAGCAATCTAAATTTAAATAACATTGAAGCAAAATTTTTCAAATGATCTTTGGGTTAACTGTTTATCAGCAGAAATAAATACTAGCCTTATTGTTTCTCTCCTTTCTCTCTCGCTTATGCTCATCTTTCTTTTTCCTTTTATCATCATCCTTAACAGAAAGTTGCTGAGACCTGCTATCATCATCTTCAGCTCGAGTTGATTCAGATTCAACCCCTTCCCTTCCTTTCGGCTTAGCCACACGTTTAGGCTTAGGTGTCTATCAAGTTAAATAAACCACAACATTAATTACTCATAATGCACACCTAATTTCAACTTCATTAATTGCATTGCAAATGAAGAACATACCGAAGAAGGTGAATTAGTGTCATTGCTATCATCATTATCAATGATCGCTTTGCTAATTGGCTTGGACTCCCTCTGCCGTCTCTGACGTTTTGGTTTTTCCTTTAAGGAAAAAAAAATTGTTCTCGGTTATGTCCAGTTAAATTGCTATAAATAAGATATCACCAGCAATAGCATCACACCAAGTAATATAATGTACTGTTCTAGATTCTTACCAATCCTTTCTGCTGGTCAACCAACCGCCCAAGAACCTTCAGCAAATAATCAGAACGAGTTTGCAGGTGTTTCGCTTGAGGCTTGCTGTCGCCATCGGGTAAAATCTACAAGAATATCGGATGAAGCCATTAAAAATCAAAATTTCAAACAAAGGAAATGAAGTCATAGTAACGCGTACCTTGTCTGCCAGTCCCAAATCAGGATCCATTTTCATTGCTTCCCAATTTCCAATTCCATACTCATAAATACCACAGAGTAATCTGGAATCATCTTCATTATTCCATGGAATATCCCAGTGGCTATCTTTACAGTGAGCCGACAGCACCCATCTAAAAGCAGTGACACGTGACTCAAATTAGTAAAAATTGGAAATGCAAAGGTCACCAGAGTAGGATTATATCAATACAAAGCTTAACCAACTTTTTCCTTTCAGCTTTATCAACAGGTAAAATTATGTCTAACGGGGCTAACTCGGCTTCACAAGTCATGACAGTCTTTGCATTGACAGTAACTCCCGAAAGTTTAAACGATGGACCTCGGTCCCGCCTCGTCTTTCCAGCTGACAAAATTGAACAGAATTAAATTAATAATAACATTCAAAAAATACACCACTTAATGAAGTTTAGAATATTTACCGGAAAGGTTACTGTCTTCAGCCTGCTGAGCACCTTCCAACTTTGCCTTGTATTCATTCATAGCCTCTTCGCAACCTTTCTTTAACAGTTCACCAAGACGTTTAACGTCAGCCAATGGCTTTTCTTGTAATTCAGCATCACATGCAATTGCTTCCAGCCTAATAATTGGAAACAAGGTCACATAATAAGCTGGGTAATCTGAGCTCTGATTTACTCAAACCTTCCTTTGATTATACAAATTAAACCGATGTAGTGCTTCAATAAAAATGCAAACCTTTTAAGAGGAGAAGCAAATTTCTTATAGCTTTTGATGAATCTTCTGACCTCTGAATCAACAAAGCCTTTAACAGTGTCTCGTTGAACAGTACGAGGACGCCCTCTTTTTCTCGGCCTATCACTGTCAGAGTCCTCACTGCTCTCGGAAGCATCTCTCCGCCGCCTCTTCTTCCGTTTATCTTCATCGCTTCCAGCATTAACCTAAATTATAAAAAAAATGATAATGCAAATTCATCACTGATGGATGAAAATTTAGCATTTTGGTTATGGGGAAGTTTGAACACTAGACAAAATCACCTTTACTAATCTGGGAAGTGTTCAACATTTGCAAAAACTGAGGTATGTTTTTTTTTAATTTTACACATGTATGGGCACAAAAATATATTTAATTTTGCACAAGGGACTTCCCTGCCTCTTTACTTATCCTAAAAAAATGGCTTAGCAAGTAAAACAGTGAAAAACACAAACCTGCTTTGTAGATTTTCTGCTACGTGGTGGAAGATACAAATCTTCCATTTCCTTCTGGCGCTCCTCTTCATCGATTTTTTTCCGATCATCCTCGGGGATAATATCCTCCCAATCTTTGGTAGCTTCAGGTGAAGAATCCGGTTTAGGCACAACGTCATCCTCGTCCCACGCGGCAAAGCTGGCCACCTAAAGCAACATAAAATCAATGATCAATTTGTCGCGAGAAATTATAAAAGAAATGCTTCAGGCAAACTCTTAAAACTTACCTTGAAAGCTGATAGCAATTCGTCGCCTACAGCTGCAGGCTGTTCATCTCTCGTCTCTGCTCTTTTCAAAATTTCATCTATATCAACCTGTTTCATTAAAAACATGAAAAGTAAATACATGTATTTCAACAATCTGTAAGCTCTAAATAGTGAAAAAAAAAAAAAGATGCATACGTGTGGCTCTTGGTCATCTTCTTCCCCTTCTTTAAAAAGTTCTTCAGCACCAAACTTAAGAATGGCTGATAATTCTTCTTTATTGAAAGGGTTATTATTTCTGGATTAGAAATATATGCATGTAAACTTTTTTAAATGACTATTCATGATATATCTGTTTAACACCACAAGAAAATAAATGCAATGTGGTCCAGTTTTCAAATACAGTGAAGGGTATCAACTTACCCTGATGGACCACTCTTAGAAAGCACAGTGCGACCAGTGGTGTCCATCCGCTGAATAACTAAATGATCGAGAACCATTTTTTGCTTGGCCTTTTCAATTATGGTTTCTTCAACACTTCCCTTGGTGACCAGCCGATAAATATTTACCTATACATGATTCACACACTATGATTAATATCAGAAAATTACAGAGAAAAGAAAGCATAACCACTAGGCACTAGTTGAATTCTTACTTGATTTTTCTGTCCAATCCTGTGAGCACGAGCCTGCGCTTGCAAATCGTTTTGGGGATTCCAATCACTATCAAATATAATCACGGTATCGGCAGTAGCCAAATTAATGCCCAATCCTCCTGCACGTGTAGATAGAAGGAAACAGAAATCCTGAAAAACAACAAAGAGAATTAAAGCTCCATCTATCCCA
This sequence comes from Kryphioiulus occultus, assembly GCA_034687865.1. Classification (NCBI taxonomy): domain Eukaryota; kingdom Metazoa; phylum Arthropoda; class Diplopoda; order Julida; family Julidae; genus Kryphioiulus; species Kryphioiulus occultus. The sequence goes on from JAQGAF010001432.1 coordinate 12,522, forward strand.
GAATCATTGGAAGGTATAATAAGAAAAACTTCCTTGACCAATTTACCTGAGAGCCCTCAGCATTAAAATGATCTAATGCCTGCCTTCGAAGTTCTCCCTTAATAGAACCATCAAGCCGTTGGAACGGAAAATGGCGATATTGCAGGTACTCTGCTAAAATGTCCAGCATGCGCACCATTTGGGAGAAAATGAGAACTCTATGACCAGTCTCCTTTAGACGACACAGCAATTTGTCGAGTAAAACTAGCTTTCCACTACCACGCACAATTTGCTGTTTTTAAAAGAATCAAATATTCCAAATTAAATACTGCAATTAAGTTTAATCATGAGCAGAAATTGATTTCTTAATTAAATAACACTTACGGGTAAAATTTCAGCACCAGTTGTGCCATAATTTTCAGGAGGCCTAATTAAAAATGCATGATTGCAGCATTTTTTTAACTCCATCACAATGTTGATAAAACCACTTATATTTCCTTTTAATCCTTTGGTTAGTGCCTTGTAGTTTTTTGTCAGAATCCACCTGTGATATAATAATCGTTAAATCAGTTTCCTAAGAAAAACATTCTTAATAACAGGGCAAGCAGAGAAATAAACCTACTTATAATACTGCTTTTGAATAGACGTCATCTCAACTCGTAAGATTTGTTCAACCTTAGCTGGCAGTGACTTTTCTACGTCTTTCTTCACTCGTCGAAGAATATAAGGTTCTAATTGCTTATGTAATCTAGAATAGCCCCTTTCAGCAGCATCCTTGTGTTCTCTTTCAAATTCTTCTAAAGAGTAAAATCTGTAAAAAAGGGTTAAAATGAGAAAATAATACATCAAATGTCACGTGGATTTAAAAGCACTAGAGACGTACTTTTCCTTCATTATAAAATGTAGGAGAGCCCAAAGTTCCTTCAAGGAATTTTGCAACGGAGTGCCAGTAATAAGTAATCGGTGATTCGTGTTGAACTCCATTAATGACTTGTATAACAGCGAGTCGTCATTCTTCAACCTGTGTGCTTCATCAACCACTAAAGCAGCCCAATTAACAGTTCCTAAAAAGCTCTGCAATTATCGAATAAACAATTTTCCATTAATAAGACTAGATTTAACACAAGTACTTATCCCTGCTAGTCTCATACCCTTTAGCAAACTTTACAAATTGTCATTGTGTAATTGTGAAATTTAACCAATAAACTTGAAGTTGAGAAAGACTAACCTTATCTTTCAGAAGGATTTCATATGTGGTAAGCAGTATGTTAAACTTTAATCGTTTGTTTCCAGGATGACACCACTCTTGCTGTCGAATCTATAAAGACAAAAAATGATTAGCTAAAATTCCATTTAAATGAACTATACTGGTCCAATAAATACACGCTAGTAGGCGAGGTATTACCATATTTCTGCTTGTTACGTCCCCCAAATACACTACAAAATTCATTTCTGGGGCCCACTGTTCAAATTCTTTCTGCCAGGATGCCATTGTTGAAAGTGGAACAACAAGAAGATATGGACCATACAGCTGATGATAATTGAATAAATAAGACAGGAAGCATATAGTCTGAATTGTTTTTCCCAATCCCATTTCATCAGCCAAAATAACGCTGTTTTCTCTAGAATCATAAATGAAATCATATCAATTAATACTGTTAAATCGATGCACCCTTATGCAATAAACAAGGAAATTGACTTACTTGCACCAGGATAAAACAAGCCAGTTAAGACCATCCAGTTGGTAATCCCTGAGCTCCAATTTCTGCGGACCACCCATATATGGTGGCTGAGACTTTATCGGAGCAAATTTGGGACGGACTTTCAGAACCTAGGACACCAAAAAGATTAATGTTGAAGTACATTGTCATTGTCTGGCTGAATTTTAATAATCAAAGCATTGATAAATGAAACAAGTGAGAGAAGAGATAAATTAGTGATACAATCCAAGTGCAAAAATTGGAGTCATAATATATCAATGCACAATTCAAGATTACAACTGCATACCTTACAGATCTTTGATGGAATTTTTTGTGATTTGTTCCTATTTAAAAAATCCTCCACATGCTTTGGGAATTTCTTGGATATTAAAAGGCCATCCTCCCAGGCACATTCAGCATAAGGAAGACCCTCCCACTTGCATAAATAGTCAGGGTGACCATTTTCAACCTTGGCAGGAGCATCAGCTATAAAACAAAATTGTGAAACAAATTTCCAAGGTTAATGAATTATTTTACCTGGGATATGAATAAGTACGGCACTATATTTTCATACCAATAATCCTTTCCACATTCATGTGACTCTGTCGCAATTCCAATTGCATTTCTTGTTGGCAATCATAGTATTCAATGTCTTCAGGTGTAGCAGTCGATTTCCTAGAAAACAGACATTGTCCCAAAATTATCAAATCAACTGGCCCAAACACCAAAGAAGGTGTAATTATGGATCTAGGAAGCTCTATCCTTACCAAAAGTTCAGTTCTTCCTCCTTCTTAATGAAGTTCTCCAACTTCTTCAGCCCTTTCACTTTCTGTTCCTTCAAAGTAGCTTCACTTTCCCAAGTGTTGTGAATGTGTGACCAGTTCTTCCACTTAATGAGGTACTGATCTTCAACCTCTTCAGGAGGTAAATTTTCTGCTCCTGTATTTGGGTCGCCAGAATCTTCAACAACATAAATTGTTGTGACAGCGCCAGTTGCTAAATAAAAAAATAAAACGGTTGATAAAGAAGAGAAATCAAGCTGGAATAACTAACATAATTATACGTATCTCTAAACATACCCCCTTTCTTCCCTTTGCGGTGTTCCAGAACTTTTTCAATAGTTTCAGCATTGTCAGCTTCAGGATTAGCCTCTGCAGGCTGCAATGAATAGTCCACTTCAACTAATTCATCCGAGTCAGTACCATCAGGACTTTCCTCTTTGTAACTATAGAAAATAAGAATGAATATGATTAAGCTGGTAAATGTACATGTATTATACATCAACTTGGGCAATGATGTTAAGACTATCAAATATGGGAACTATTTTTGGTACCTGACTTTAGCAGCCACCCGTCTGGAAGTATTTCTCCTCTTTTCACCATCACTATCAGAATCATCATCAGATGATGTCGAAGGTCTCTTTCGGTTAGGTTTAGGCCGACTTACATTTCGGGGTCGATTGCTGCTGCTATTACTGCTCTTTGAAACTTTGACGTTTTGCTTTTTAAGGTTCAACAATTTGGCTCTAAGTCTATCTGTTATTCAAAATAATTTCTACCATTTAAAAACCGAAAACCAATAAACTTGCTGCGAATGAACATATACATTACCTTTCACACCAGGCTTCTTTTTTTGCTGGCGCTGTGGCCGCACGATTTTTTGTTTATTTCTGGCGTCACTTTCATCTTCACTATTACTAGTCTCACTGCCATTCCATCCACCGGAACTTAGATAAAAAACAGAAAACATTAACAAAACTACAATAATGGAGGTCAAACGTGACAGTTGCTCAATAAGAAAGACAAGTCATTATAAAGAGAAAGATTTTTTTCTCCTAATGCATGTAGCATAACTTCTACATAAAGCTAAAATATGTCACTAACTGAATCAACTGGATGCTTGTTTACAACAGAATTATAGAACAAAATAAGTTTGAAAGATAACTATTGTAAATGAAATCCAAAGGTACTAATCAAATAGTACTTTATCAGAATGAAATATTGCAAACTGACAAACTAAGAGAAAACAGATCATACAGTTTTAGCAAACTTTAGCTATGTTTTCCTCAGCAGCTGTTACTTAAATTTTTAACCAATTAAGGTGCTTTTTTTTCAGTAGGAACAAAATATATACAAGCTTCCATTCTTCTATTAAAATTTTCTCAAATCAATTTTAATTTCAGTGGCTGAATCCGATTTTAAAATACCTCTTCCACAATTTCAGAAAAAAAAATGTAATAACACCTACTCTTTACGTTTTCTAATTTTTTTGCTATTTTCATTGCCACTTTCTTCTGATTCATCTCCCATCGTGTATCTCTCTGGTTCTTTACGAGGTCTTCCGGAGCGCCTAACACAATCTGGGAAATCTTCCCAGATCTATAATTAAATGGTAATACTGTTAATCGTTAAAATATGGGATAAATATAAGCTTAGAGAAACAGAAACATACAGGTTTATCAGAATTTTTATCCTTGTGCTTGTTCTCATCATCTCCAGTCTTATAATTACTGCCTGGAGAGTTACTGCCATCTTCCTTTGCATCATTGCTATCATTCGTGTGGGATTTTGGCGAAGAAGCCGAACTGTGCCCAGATCCTACCTGGCCATCAGACTTCTCATTACCTGACCGACTGCCAGATCTTGAGGAAGATGACGAAGAAGAGCTTCCAGAATCCGAATCAGAGCTGGATCCACTAATCAAACAAATACATAATACAATTCCTTTCGTTTCTTTGTTTAATAAAATGTTGGAATTAATCACAAGTGTAATTTGTCCTTAATGCAGTTCTAAAGTAAAATTATCTATTGAATGCACTTTCTGCTATAAAGAACCTTCAGGACAGATTTAACCAAAAGTTCCACATCAGGTTAAGTGCACACATAAACATAGTGGGAATTATAATCGGATGGTGCAAAAGTAAATCTGCTTTATTCTCATAAGAACTGGCACACCACAACCAAAACGACATGAACAGTCATAAGAACATTTCAAGTTACAAATCAACTTTAGCAATGTTAGACGAAATCGTCTCTTGTTATTATTGCTACAGTGGAAATTGTGGAAATTATATCCGAGGTTATGCTGGGATGCGTCTCAACAGAACTGGACTACAATCTTTAACCATGGCAACAGCATCAAACATTTGTAATGGAATTTGAAACATGGAATCTTCTTATGTCTTTCCATGGTTGCAGTATATTTTACTTTTGCACTACCTTTTTTGCAAAACCCTGCATAGCTATGACAAGCAAGTAATATTCAACCGATGTAATTCAGATGATCAGATTTACCATGCCTCATTGTGCTGATGTACATCAAGACTATGCAATGTTATAAAACCTGTGCAATGTCTTCATTACACCTCAATGAAATGATGCCACTTTATCATATTAAGTAAAAGTTGGGAAGCAGAAAAGTGTCCATTTGTAACACACTGTTATTTTAATATCAGACTATTGTAGCAGACTGAGCAAACCACCATTAAGGTAATAGTAATTAAAAATATGCAACTGTAGTATAAAATTGTTGAGTTTTTAAATGAATCGGCTACTACTTTTTTATATTTATATATGTCCTTTGCTTACTTCCAATAAGGTTTAGGGTTAGACCCCAGAAAAAATTATTGCTACAAAAAACATTAACCACGATTAAACTCCTAACAAATGTATACAAGTGCTATTGAAAATATATTTTGTTAACATCTTATTCTATCCCATGCAAACATTATCACGACCAAAAATAAGCAAACTTGACTAAAACTTCTTAAGTCGTAGAAATTTAAATAGTATCGATACTACTACTGTCCCACAAAATCCCATTGCCCCTTTCCTGACACAAGACAAAAAGGATATCTTGAAATTAAATATTTTGGAGCAATTTCCATTTTATTTTTGAATCCAGCCAAGCTCAATTTAACACTAATTTGAGAAACCATAGGACAGCTTGAATTATGCATGTATTATATATAAAGGGATAAAATTAGATAATATTTAAAACGTACCTGTCTGATCCTGAACCTGATCGTCCACTGTCTGATCCTGAACCCGATCCAGAATTGGAGTGTGATGATCGAGATGAGCGAGATTCACTTCCAGATCTAGAACCTCTGTTTGAATCATCAGAAGAATCGTTGGCAAAACTATTTTCGCCCTCCTTGGCATCCTCCTGTAATAAATGATTGCTTATTCAATACCAAACACCCGGGTCTGTTATAATGATAATTATATTTCTAACTTAAACATATCAGAACAATCAGGAAGTAGGAACTAGCGCAATACTCAAGCCTCATTGTTGCAATAACATTTTATATCTTGGATGTTTAAGCAAAACGACCCTATGATTCTGGAATCATGAAGTTTCACAAGCCAATAAATTACAAAAGATTTCAGCCTATCATACTCGTTGCCATGATAGCAGGTGGGGTAAACTTATCGAAAATTCTAATATGGCATTGCAAATATAGTTATAGATGTAACCTGTACAAAACATTCTAAGTTTCCAGAAATTACATTTATATTTATGCTATTGCAATCCAATCAATGAAGGCGCCACTGGGGACACTCATTTCCATTTCTATAACTAAGTTCAGCGATGCCGTTAGTTTTAACTGCATCCTTCCTTTAGAACAAAAGGAGCCACTGGAATTACCCGTAGAATTGAAGTCTTTGATAACAAAGTTTTTCGATAATTTTGCATTAGGCCTACTTTAAGTAACAATTTTCGAATTATTCAAAGAGTTTATGCAAGAATGTTAAGCTTTCTCTTTTCCAGGATATAAGTTTACACGTGTATTGTTATAAACAAACTAAAACATTGGTAATTAATTCTCCCAATACTTAAATTATCCTCATCACAAACTCATTACAGTAAAACATGTAAAAATTACTAAATGAGAACATAACAAGTGTCAATAAGCTAGGCATTCAAGAACTCAAAATATTAAAGAAAAGGCAGCAAACAGAAATGAAAGGAGTGCTCCAAAATACATTTGACATTTCTCTGTATCATTAACTCGTTCAGACAGACCCTAAAAACAAGTTAAAATAGCAAAAATGGGTCCCCCACCAAATTTCAAAACAATAAGGTCATTTGAAAGTCAACATATCTGGCTATGTATTTAATATGTTTTTAGCATGAAACACCAAGCAATTATGCAAATAAACTGACTTTTATTAAATCAGATCCCAAAGAATTTAATTTCTAACTGCATGGACAAGCCTGCCTCGAAACAAGCGCGACAAAGTCGACCACGTGCAAACTCGCACTTTAAAATGGGGTATGTCCACAAAGGATATAACTAGTCAAAGAATTGCTCAAAGTTAAGGAAAAGAACAAATGAATTAATAAAGATGTGATGTGTTATCGAAGAAAATAGCTGGATAGGCAACGACGACGCCGACAAAGACGAGCCGCTAAAAACACAACAGCAACTCGTTGGAGACAATGGCCAAGTCGCAATGGCGCGATAGCGGAACATTTCCCGACAACAAAATTAGTAAATAACGAACATTTCAATCAAAATTACAAACAAATAAATGAAAGCAAGTTTACGGAAGGTGAGGTGTATGAGCAACGCAACTGACCTGATTCATTCTTGGCGAAATTAACGTAAGACCAGCACGTTAAATTCGCATTAAGTATTTCTTCAACACAACGGTTAAATTCGCGATTATTTAGCTTAAACAGAGTTACTGTTTCACGAAAGCAAACAAATATTCAGTTCGTTGTCGCATTTCGTTCGAGAAAAACAACATGGCTTCCCGCTTAAGCCTCGTCGACGCCAGCCATTTTGCGTTCGACGACAACGACTTGTAGGTGGCAAATTTCCGCGAAATTAAACTACAAAATAGCGCGAATTAATGCCGAACAAATGCACAAACGCGTCTAGAACACTATACTGAGTAAATCTGAGATAAAATCAGCGCATAACGCGGTAGAAAAAACGCGAAACTGGTGCACTTTACAGGGTGGCAAATTGAGAAGGTCGAAGCACACAAACGCATTCCGCCATGACTCCTTCGTTCTCTACCAATTTTCTGGCGAAACTAGCGGCCTCTGGTAGCGAAAAGCGCGGCAGCCCATACAGGAATACACAAAAATCGCTAAATAATCCCTGGCTCGTAAGCTGTTAAATAGAAATGGCAGAAACAGGCACCCCCTACCCTTACAGGGTGCAAATGTGTGTCTACCCTTGAGTCGGGTCCAAAATTTCGATAAAGCAACCCAAATTTAGTTTAATCTCTCATTTAAAAAACGGCGGTATAAATTTGAAAAGGGCCCCCTTCCCATCGTTCACTTATTAAATGTTCGTTGGCGAAACTATGAATGATAAGCAGGTAAATGCGAGGCCCCCCACACCTCTTCTCTTCAACAGGTTATCCAGAAATCAGTCTTTGGTAAAAATAGGGTTAATTAAAAATTATAGACGTCACGCGTGGGGAGACAGATTACGTCATTTTCCATATTAATATTTACTCTAAAACATTGTTGCAGAATAACTGGGACATAAAGGTAATGGTTCCTAACGACAAACTGCCAATTTGTAGCACTAGAGCGCAGTGTTTGCATGTACACATGGGCGATGTTATTTAAAATTATCAAGTTATCATCAACGACAAATAACAATAATCGTCCGATAAACTCAGTGCGAATATATTAATAAGTACATGAAATACAGGGGCACGTACTCGATGGGTTAACTTGTGTATACAAAATCACACTAGTTTATAACTGCATACCAAGAAAATTAATTAAATAATCAAGCAGCCCATCATCCCAAAATTTGATGCAGATATGACAACGGATCAATAGTCATACTTAAACAAATGGATATCAACATGGTCATACTTGACCAAATCGATATCAATATGATCGTGCTTGACTATATTGATGTCAAATAAGGTCATATTTTATCAAACTGATATCAATACAGTTATACTGGTACTTGAACAAATGGATATCAATATGGTCACACTGGACCATATGGATAAAATGCACTTTTCGAAATTTTTCATAATAATAGAAAGGACTCATTAGTTATTTGGTTGGGTTTATATAGAGCAACATCAAGGTGGCAGCCATATTTTTTTCCAAAATATATGTAGTGTGCAATACCAATGTCGCCACACTGGCCCATTCCATGTTTAGCAAACTGCATCAAGTTATGAAGTGTTTAGGGTCCTGGTGTTTGTCATAGGAGCTTAACGTCATGAAAGCTTTATAGGAGTTTATTTCAATTTAATCTGGATATGCTATCACCACACGTAGTTTAAATGGAATAATCGTCTACCAATACATTGGAATAAAAATGGCAGCCAATATGGAAAACGATGAAAACGACATTGCACATTATGATAAAACCTAATCAAGCCATTGCATGTGCACCTCTTTGGGTGCCATCTTGTTTCTCCATTTAAACAACGACTCCCGCAACATACATATTGTAGATGCTGCCCAACAAAAACAACCACTTGTATCTTTGCAGTCCAATTTAAATTAAGACTTACAAGAATGAACGACCTCTGGAATTTAATGAAATGGTAGGAAACTTGTAATTTTGAAATTTGCAGTGGACTAGAAATCGCTTAACAAAAAAATTCATAGTAAACGATATTAGTTGCATTAATTTACCTCCATTTAATTAGCAAAACCTTTCATACACAAGCTTAACGTCAATTTTCAAAATTCGCGAGAAATAGAATTTACAAAAGCGCAGCTAAATGCAAATTTTCAACTAAATAAAGTCGTCCTGAAAATGAGAAAAACCATAATTATATAAATAATCACTATTTCATACTCGCGAATCTTATATGTAATGGTAGATTTTAGAGAGGGCACTGTTAAAACCATTAAACGCACGAAATCACGGGGGGGGATCCAGATCATGTGTTTGAATTAACTAAGATCATACCAGAAAAAAAAACTACTTTCCATTTCACTTTATCTCAAAATGGGCATCTATTCACATATCTTTCAAATCACGTGATTTGTGAACTTTGGGCAGGAAGAGTATATTATCGTAAGCCATAAATAATTCGAATAATTCGTTGCTTCAGGAATTACAAAAGTTTTGCATTATGGACATATTTCAATGGTCAAATTATTTTTAAATTGAGCTGCTACAATTACTGTACAAGTATATACAGGTAGATGTTACAATTGCCATAACACACTTAAGTGGTAAGCATTGCAGACTTGATAAAGCCAGGTTAGAGTAGTATCAAATTTACAGACTATTAAAACAACCTTTTTAGAACAAGGCATTACTTTCCAACTGAAGTCCTTTCTAGTAACCTATTGCTCAAAAAATGTATTAAGACTACAAATATATTCTTGCATATGCAATAAGGAATCTCATTAATTAGCAACTTCATTCCTCAATTATTTTCTATTACTGGTTCCATTTGTGTAGTCCATTTTATTGACTTCTAAGCAATTGGCGTCATTAAATGTTTGTTGCTGCCTATTTGGACAATTTGTACCCTGATCCCCATTTGTACCCATTATCTCTCTAACAGGGTTTAACTGTTTTGATTATGCTCAAAACGTTTCTTGTAACTGAAAGTTAAGACAAAGGGCAGTGTATTGGCTACAAATTTAACAAATGTCGTACAAGAATTCTATCCAAAAGTACACGCAATAGTATTATTAGGCAGGATATGATGGATAGTAGTGTTAAAACCATGATCGCCATGGCAACGTGTGACTTGTCTGGGCTCATGATGCAAATTGCCAACAAAGTTACGAGGTCAGCTTTCAATGACTGCACTTTCTAATTTAGTTACTAATATCTATAGACAGAACTAGCAAGAATAACCTATATTGAGTGACAAATAATATGATGCATCAATATAATCATATAATCTAAGGGCATATGGATTTCAACCCCACCACATGGCATATCTTTCACTGCTAAATGTAGGGTACTGAGTTGAATGTCTCATGGTACTAATCTATACAGGCTTTGTCAAGAAAGTGAAAAATTGCAAATGGATATTCTTAAGCGATTCCAAAATACTTTAGTCAAAAGTCTCCGCACACAAGCTGTGTAAAAAGGTACACTAATTGGGAAATCTCCTGTTAAGTCCAATAAATGCAAGGGTTTGACAAAGATTAATTCATCATGCAAAAGTGAAAACTACGAATTATTCAATAGGGCTTTTCAGTTACGACAATATAACGAAAATATTATGACAATATTTCATTAAATTTTATTCAATATTTTATGTTGTGTATTTTAATGTAGTTTTAGATTTGAAACACTCAATTAATGCTACACTCTGTAGATACTTTTTTACTTTTTCTATTAAGAAAATCACAGAATGCCTTTTAATAAAGTGGTAAATCCAAATTTGTTCAACTATTATTGCTGAATTTAGGTGCCAATTTTTAAAAGAATGCATGTGCGTTTTCGTCATTATCATTCAAAATATGACGAATTGGTAGGACATGAGCTAAGTTCAGGTAAGCACTCAGTTTTACCCAACAATGGGTGAATTTTGCTATTCTTCAATAATTTTAAACCCGCCTCCAAAGTTTTGACCTACTTAACAAAAGTGTAGCCATGCTTGAAAATGTTAAAATATGCGCTCACCATGATGAATGAATGCTTATTTCATCAGGTCATCTCAACCACCACACCATCTGGTGGTACCCAAGTGGCCAAATCACTGATGGATAAAAGACTGTTCAGATCCTTCTTTGTTTCTTAGGCCTTGGACCTTGGTAAGGGATTGGAGTGTTATCAGTAATAGAAATGATGTTTATCCCGCACATTTGAAGGCCTTTAATAGAAGCCTGTAAATGCAAAGATAGTCGTTAACACAAAAACAAAGTAAAATTCACAAGTTCTACAACCTAAACCATCGTTCCAGAATGCTAAAACAGGGATGAAACGTAACCAATAAGTAAAAGACACTTACACTGCGTCCTGGTCCTAAGCCTCTTATTTTCACCCTGACGTTTTTCACTCCAAGTTGTGTCATTTTCTGGGAAGAAAAGATTTAAATTATGGTTTATAGAGCATGCTTTTCAATTAAATATTAAAAAATCAAAAGTCTACATAATTTTAAAAATACTGCATACAAAAGGAGTAAACATACCATGCTTAACGTAGTGGCTGTTGCCTGAGCAGCTATATTCGTTCCTTTTTTAGTATTTTTGAAGCCCTCCATTCCCTACAAAATCAAAATGCAACATTGCAGTCAGGGAGGAAATCAGATACAATGCGCTCAGTAGTATTTGAATAAATAAACCACACGCACATTGACATGACAATTATATTTGTTAGCTTTTGGTCTGAAGTCATCCTCCAATATTTTGTTTTAAAAGCATGTAACCTGGTTTCATAGCCATGTGCGATACATTGTAACAACTGTTCTCACTATACAGGGTGAGGCAAAAAGGTGTTAACATTAACATCTTATAGGCATAACATTAACAGGGTTTCAATTTGGCACCCATCCCTCTCAATGCACTTATGGTCTCCATTGTCGTTTGTAAGGCCCTCTGGGCCATTTCGGCAGGAATTCCAGCGATGACGTGAGTGACACGGTGTTTCAGGTAGTCCAAGTTGTTAACATCTTTTTGCCTCACCCTGTATATTGTTTGATTCAAATTACACTGGTAGTAAAATTTACTTACACATGATCGCCGACACAATTGTGTACCTAAGACAAAAAGCGACAAATTATTAGTTACATAAAACAGGTGGAAAAAAGCCAGAATCAAATACCGGGTGAACATAAAGTAGTATGACAATTCTGTGTGCACATGTACAGGGTGCGCTATCCAATGGTGCAAAACCATTTGACCTTTGGCCATGTCTAAGGTCTTTTAGACAGGAAGTACTTGATGACAGCAAAATAGACATATGGTCCCTATTTGAATTTTGTAGAGCATGTCGATATTAGTGTAAATCCATTGCATCCCTACATTATTTGCTCAATGAAACAAAAGGCATGCACTGTATTTACCCGTACAATTAAACATTAACCTTTGCAATGTTATGCTACCAGTAGTAGGTGCAAGGGCTGTCCATTGTAATACCAGGAGGGCATACCGGCAAGTATACATACTGACCAACATTCATTTATGAATAATTTGCATAACATTGCAAGTAAACAGCACAAACATGTTCTGGTACAGCTAATAAAACTAATTATCGCTACTTGCACGTTTCACTGAGCAATTAATGTGAGGAAGCAATAGATTTACACTAATATCGACATGCTTTATAACGTTGAAATTGGAACAATATGTCTATTTTGCTTCCATCAAATTCTTCCTGTCTGAAAGACCTTGAAAACAAGGTCAAATGGTTTTGAAAAATTGGATAGCACACCCGACTTCCTATACATGTGCACACACAGAATTCTCATATCTACAACAGCGTAAATGTTATTTGGGGAGATAAAGACTATGTTCACCCGGTATGAACAGGGAGCGACTGAATTGGACAGACAAGTGTCAAGGTCATAACAATAATAGCATTCGGCAATGCGCAGTTTCTTTCCCAATTGGCTGATGCCATACAAAGTGAGTAAATAATCCAACATTTATGTTAACGCTAAAATTTTGTCCCAAGATTAGCTTTGAAATTGTGAAATTATTGCCATAAAAACTATAAAAGTTGGACCAACATAGTCTCAAGAAATATCTAAGAATATCAAAATAATGCACAATGCTTGTTGAAACATGATAACTGGATAAGTCGCTGGCCATATATGACTTCCAGAGCAACAATAGCAAGTTTTTGCCAGTTTTGTGGTTACATTTGATTTGCATAAAATCATGCCCCATGATGAAGCTTAACAGCATAATTATTTGCTTCAAACAAAGCAGTGCAACACTCATTATGCCATTTTTGAAATGCCTAATAACATTTAAATTCTGTCTGAAAAGATGGAATAGGCTATAGGCCTAATGTCAATGGTTCTGCACTGTTAATGTTAATGGTCATGTGATCATCTCAACAAAATGATACATCGAATAAAAGAAAAACAACTATCATAATTCTTGGAAAGCACATCAACAGCAACTGTACCAACCTTTGTGGTCTGTGAGCAACATCAAGGTGTTGTTGGGGGACACTTTGATATGACAAATTGGTAACTCGTCAAATCGTACGCCATCAAATAGTCTATTAGGGGTATCTTCATCAGGGAAGATCGATTGTCTGAAAAAAAATGATGTTATGAATAGCTTTGCTAGATGCATTAGTCCAAACGCAGTTTAGGCTGTTGTTTTAAAAAGGTAACATTTACCGTATAATACATGTATACAGGACGTTTTTGAATTCATGGTACAAACTGCACCTGGTGTTAGTGTAACCTAAAAGGAACAGGTTATATCAATGAACCTAGGGTCCACCATTCACCAAACGTCAGCAACAAATGTAGCATACATTCCGTATTTTATTAGACTGTTTTACAGTAAATGTTCAAACTGTCGAACATTAGCCATAATACAAACCTCACAACGTCGAAGCAATGGATTGTAGCACCCTTTCAAAGATACCTGGAATGTCATTCACGTTGCCAGCGGCAACCAATTCTGGCCACAAGATCCTCATGTGAATCCACAGGTGTTTCATACACTAAGGCCTTTCCTTGTAACTTATGAATAGTGGACCGTGGACCCTGGGTTCATTGATGAAACCTGTGTATTTTAGGTTACTCTAACACCAGATGCAGTTTGTACCATGAATTCATAAACACCCTATAGTTGTAGATGTACAGTTAGCTCGACATGCTTTCAACATATCAAGAAAAGCCCACCATTTGTAACAGTACAGATACTATCATCAATTGTTAAAGATTGTCAGTAATCCTAGTATTGACAACAATTATAGCCAAAAGGTCACAACCTTTATCATGTGTGGTAACGCTTTCTTGATGATTATTTTACAGCAGACTTCCGCCCCCAATAACCCAGAGATTCATAGATGGGCATTCACCAAATAATAAATAGTGAAGATAACCTCAAGAAAGAACATGTGAAAAGTGGACTCTTCCACATTTTCATTTCTCTCAATTGTGATTATGCTGTACTCGTTTCTGTAAAGGATGACATGGCATCACTCGTCCTGGGGGCGTCCAGAAATTTCGTAAACTGCTGAGGGTAGGGAGGGGGTAGTTAAAATGGTGACGCTAGTTGATTAGAGGGAAGGAGTGGGGGAAGGCTCAGTTGACGTCAACAACATTTAATTTGTGCCCTTTCTCATTCATGTACTTGCATGTTTCTCTTTAGTAGAATAAAAGAAATACCGTTATTAGTTACCAGTAATACCAGCTATTAATGTACAGCATACTGGTGTTATTAAAAGCAGTCAACTCCACTACGTATTCTCTGCATTAATTTTGATTTTTAACCCAGAAAATGTCCCTTAGTAACATCAGGATCCACGCCAGTACAATTACTTATAGACAAATTTGTAAAAGTTGTTGACGCATATAGGGGGGAGGAGGTATCTCAGATATCGGTTGTTGATTTGGGAGGGGGGAGGGAGGCAATTTTTTGCCAAATTTTGTTGACGTCATTTCTGGACGGTCCTTTATCTCGTGTCATAGCCTATAAAGAGCATTGGTCACGGTAATAATAGCAAATTTTTAAAGGCACTATTCTGGAATTTTAATTTTATCCGAAAAACTTGGAGCTACAAACTTTTCACCATGAGTACTAAAGGCAAGAAATTAGCCTCACAGACATCAGCACCGTTCAGGGACATTTTTTTTATAGAAAAGTAGGACTAAAAGTGATGGATTTTTGCGCATCTCCTTCAAAAACTGCTGCAAACAATATTTTTTTTGGAAAGCGCCACCATAAATTACATCTAAAATTACTTTTAAGAAAAAAAACGTGCAAACCTTGCCTCACGTGATGATTTTGAAAGCGCATTTTTATTTGGTTAATCCCCTCATAAGATGATCAAATACTTGGAAGCCATAAGCCTGCTTCAGTTTTTTTATAAAGTAATGCATTTTATCGCAATGGAAGCTGGAAATGCGGGCAATTTTTTATTATTCACCAAACGAGTTTCCTCTAAAGGTCGCTAGATGGCGTACAGTTGGGTGGTAATGCACATTGGCTTATTGCTTATGCTGCTATGACTATGTATAATGTATTGATATGTTCACCTTTTAATTTATGTATTGATCCAATACAGGTCCAAAAAATCGATTGCCTCTTACAGCTTTTCGGTGCAATTAGCACATTGTGTGCATAACTATAATTAGCTATTAAATCTATTTGTATATGACATGACTTCAACATTACATGAAAGTGTTCAACGTCTAATGACTGTTAATGCACATCAGCACACAAGCTCTTCGTAAACTTCGTGCTGATAGTGGTAATAAATTTCAATTTCAGTACCTAATTTCCTAAACAATAATATGCTACTGTTGCTTAAAACAGTCTTTGCAGTCATTGCATAGGCCTAGTATGAAGCATATTGCATTGTTATTTTCAAAGTGGAATTTTTTCTAGGTCATTTGTATGAATTTTTTTTTTGTTTCAATTACTAAGCCAATGGAAATTTAAGTTAATGCACGATAACTCATATTGCTACCAGGGTGTCTATTGGATTTGGTATTGCAAACTCCATTTCCATGGCTTTTTCATACCTTCAAACAATTTTCAATGCCTATTAGAATATGGGGTTGTTTAAGTTTTATGTCATCACTAAAAGGTGATTTCAGATACATTCTACCAGTGATTACAAGATCATCGGCCACAAAAACGTAGAAGTTTTTTTTTGCAAAACTGGATGACAAATGAAAAATTATTTTATGATGAATCAAAGGCAAATATGACCATGATGTCAATTTCATGACTTTTCCTTGACTTCCATGACCTGAATTTCATTTCATAACTTTTCCATGACCGATAGACAATTTTGACGAGTTATGAGCCGCCCTATATTTTCATTAGCAGTTAGAAAAATTAATACGAGTACAAAATGACTCAAGTACAATTTTCAACTTCCCTGACTTTTATTTATAAAAGTTGTCTATTGAAAAAATTGAAATTTTTTTACCAAATACTGATAATTTAATTAATCACTTCAAAAATTTAGACTGTTAAATACTCTTTCTCAAATCAGCAATCTCATTCTATCGCATAACTGTGCATAGATGCGCCCTCTTTTGAGCAGTTTGTGTATCTCTGATACAAATTTCCCTGCTTGGTTTACTGATGATGTTGGTGAAGCTATTGGCCGCAGGCAACAGGCATGTCGGGCCCATCGACAAGCACTGAAAGACAGTACACCAGGGGATATACACTTGGCCTGGAAGGTGTATAAGGCAACCAAACAGGAAGCACAGTCTCTCGTTGCCAGGAGCATGGCCACCCACAATAAGAGAATGTGGACTAGTATCCATGCTGCAGGAAGCGAGGGGCCAAAGAAATTTTGGAGATATATTAAGAATAGATACAGCTCCCCACTACAACCAACCCAGGATGGAGCATTAGGAAACTCAGAGCGGGAGATCTTGGATGCCCTCTTGAAGTTTGGTGAGCAATTTGTGGCTGAGGATGTTGTAACAGCCCTGACCAACACATCTCAGGGTGCACCACATGACATTACTTCCCAGCTTACTCAGACTCCAACCCTGTTCACCATGCAGGAGTTGACAAATGCCATAAAAAAGCTGAAAGCTGGTAAATCTCATGGGGAAGATGGGATCCCAAATGAGTTTCTTAAAAATCTCGGCCCTGAAGGTAACCAAGCCCTGCTAGCAGTTCTGAATTCCTGTCTGGTGGGGGAGATACCACAGGACTGGTGCACGACTAGAATCCAGCTCATCTTTAAAGGAAAAGGAAAATGCAGATCTGACATTGGAAGCTACCGCCCGATAGCCATTGGGAGTTGTGTTTACAAACTGTTTGCTGGCATAGTGAAAAACAGGCTCCAACTCGAGCTCGAAGGGGCAGGGAAACTTTCCCCTTTACAAAATGGGTTCAGATCGGGGAGACGAATTGGAGACAACTTATTTGTTCTCCTCCAGCTTATTGAAGTTGCGCACAAAAAAGGGAAACCATTATATATATGCTTCCTCGACATTAAGGGAGCCTTCGATAATGTCAACCGAGATAAGCTTTGGGCAACTCTGCAAAACCTGGGGGCACAACCAGACACAATTGGTGTCATCAAAAAACTATATCAGACTACTAATTACCTTATCAACTGGGAGGGATACCAGACCACAGGGGTGGCAGCATCTAAAGGGGTACGCCAAGGCTGCCCAATGTCACCTACCCTGTTCCTGGCCTACATCAATGATCTAGGGGTCAGGCTCAAGGAGGCTAATACAGGGTATGCCATTGGTCAAAATAAAATCCCATGCCTGAAGTTTGCAGATGACATTGCAGTAATTTCAGAGAACCCTGTGGAGCTACAACTGCAGTTGGACATTTGCTCTGAGTTTGCAAAGGACTTCTTCCTCTCCTATAGTATGGAGAAATCTGAAATCCTACTAGCCGGCCCACCAGACCAGGGGGACCATGTCTGGACACTTAGTCGTCAAACCCTAAAGATAGTTCAGAAGTATGACTATCTTGGTGTAACCATAAATGGTTCAAAAAACCCATGCAGTGATATGCAGCAGCGGTTGGAGGTGAAAAGCCGCAGGATGGCTGGATTGATTGGAAAGGTAGCCTTCCAATCATATTCCAGGTATGAGGTAGTTAGGGGGACATGGAAGGGGGTTGGTGTGCCAACTCTGACATATGCAATGGATGTTATGTGTCTTCCTAAAGGCCTCATCCAGAAACTGGAAGTACAACAGAGACGACTAGGCCGCCTAGCCCTAGGGGCCAACAGATTTACAGCTGTGGAAGCCCTGCAGGGCGAAATGGGTTGGTCCAGCTTTG